>CAMXCT020000880.1:137500-142500 GCA_947184155.2 Cladocopium goreaui | reverse complement strand
ATCCCCCTAAAAATTTCAGCACCCTCAGTTATGGTCCCAAATCTGTTTAAGAATCCCCTACCATCCATCATGGTTTCTGGGGGCTCTTGGCCAACAACTTTGACTACCGGCATGGGTTCGGGGATGATCCCCTAACCAAGTCAGGACGGGACTTTTTTTCCGTTCACCATTTGGGATCCCGTGTGGTACCCGGCCTGGTAAACTAACATAACTATATGGAAAATCACCATGTTTAATGGGAACATCCACTATAAATTGCCATTTTCAATAGCTATGTTAGTTCACCAGAGGGTATGCCATGTGGTCAACCCATCCCCCAAGTCATCACCAGCTGAAGGCCTCTCCCGCTGCCCTGCAACGACGCCAGCACCGCGCCGCTCACCGCGGGGACCAGGGCGCCGTTCGCGGCGCGGCGGCCGCTGGGCGGAGCGTCAGCGCCTGGTGAGATGGCCGCCATGGCAAAGTGGAAGGAAAATCCATGGGGAAATCCATGGGAATCCTATAAAAAATGGAGGTCTTCATGGAAAAATCATTGAAAAAATGGGTGGATTGTGCAGGTCATGTTCGATTGCAGAATCAATGGAGGATTCTTGATTCTAGCAGCAAAATTGCAAAATCAGGAAAGATTGGAGGTACTTCCATGGCCATGTGGCCGCTCAAGACATGTCACACTTCAGGGCGGCCAGGGTCTTTGGCGGCCACCAAGCCATGGGATGCCGCCGACAAGAAATGCAACAACCCATGGCTTGGTGGTTTAACGGGGGGTTCTCCACGTCCTTGAAATCCCAAAATGTCAATGATGAACAACAAGAAAAGGGACTAGACCAATGATTATGTTACATAGGCGGCTTTTAACAGACCCTTTTTGAGAGGACATCACTCCTGTTGTCCCTCACTATGACCCAACTATCAGTGCGACAACCGGTTCGATTTTGCCCGGACTTGCCTAAATACAAGTGGCACAACGTGTCACTATAGATAGGATAGGATGGGATAGGATAGGATAACATAGGATACGATTTACGGATAGGATACGTGTTAAGGATAGGATACGGTTGAAAGCTTATATCAGGATAGGACATGGTGTAAGGACAAATACGGTTTGAGCCTAGGATAGGATAGGATTAGGACAGGATAGACTAGGACTGGACAAGGTAGGGTAGGTAGGATAGGTACTGTGCGCAGATAGATTGCAACACCACATCATCACACTCCGGTATATCGGAAAGCAATGGCCCTAGTTAGAAGTTTGAATTAGTTTCGCCCATCAAATTCTGATATGTCATGATGTTATGATATATTCTCTATATATATATATCCACCATAAACTCACCACCACAAAGGCTGGCGGACCAATTTTTGATCCACGAAAATGCGAATTTTGCCTGGTTGAACCCCCACTTTTTTCTGGTGAAATCCCCCCAGATGCATCCAGCGCCTGCTCCGAACCAGACCTTCCGCAGCCGGTGGACCGGCTGCACCGGCTGCGATGCCGTCGATTTGAAGGGACCGGCTGCGGGACCGAAGGGACCCAAATTGGGCTCAGCATGGAGGGCCATGGCATCATTGGCGAGCCGGAGTTGAAGTCTTTTCTGGCTGAATGATGGCATCATCGTCATTTGTTGGCACCAGCAGTTTGGTTGTGAAAGCATGGAAAAGAATGGCGCCGGTTGTGAACTTGAGAGTCGAGTCTGACCGTCTGGCAGAAAAAGAATGGAAATCACCAAACATTACTAGGGATTTGGACCTTAGCACTGGGGTCCAGCAAAATGTGAGAAAATCATGTTAAGAACTGAAACCCTTCTGGTGAAACTGTGCATCGTGAATCATCTAGCCTTCCAAATCCCAAATATTCTTGATTTTCTGCCCAGTGAACAGTGTCAAACACCCCCAAATTACAATCTTCCGCAGTAGGCAAGACCTGAATCTTCCAGCTTCTCTTTTTCTTGGGGCCCCCAAAGCCAGCTGTTGGATGTCTCAAACTTTGCTCCTGCGAGTTGTTTGGTGGTTCAACTGGGCCTCCCATGAACAGCTTGAGCAACCGATGGACAGCGAGGTGTGGCCCCAAAACACACAGCTAAATACGCAGAAACCTGGCGCTATCCTGTTGTTGAATACAAAATATTACAAACCAATATTTCATAATATGGGTATGGATCAATACCTATTAATACCATTTTTAGGGGGATGAACATCCATTTACCAGCTATTTTGATGTTCACCAGGGGTACAAGGTTTTGACACACTGCCATATTTCTATGGTTGAGTCTGGGGTTCACTCCCTAGTAATCTTGGAAAGGCAAGATCCGCAGCGATATCCAGTTGGCTTCGGGTCATAAGCCCGTACAAAACGACATCCTGGCCTGCAGGTTTTTACGAGCATGGATCCCCGCCAAAATGAGCGCTTCCGTGATGTGTAATTCGTGAGGGGTTGGAGGTGCATCCCCTTAACATAGCTTCCATTGGTTAGTCCCTCATATCCCTGATATAATGATCGTCTCCTTCAGCCACCGAGATCGTAACCGATCATGATCTTGACCTCCAATTTTCCTAGCACCTACAAACAGGCTTGCAACCTGGCTTTCCATACTCATTGTTACTTGGATATCTTGGATTTGCTTCTTTATGGGCCACTTTTTTCGGCTCAGCAAAGCCAGTCGCCCATCTGGTTCTTCCAGTGCCCAGGACCATCCAATGGTAAAATCAAGACAAGTTTGGTCTGGTTCACTAGCCCTCCAACACAACGGGGTTGCAAGACGACTTTTTCTCTAAACCCAGGTGATTCTCAGGGTCTATGTTGGCTGGGGAATGGTATTTTCTCATTCTGGAGTCTAGCATAGTGTGTCTGAAAATGGGGGCTACCCGAAATGGCCAGTTTTTTAACAGGGAGTATGATGATGATGATGATGATGATGACGATGATGATGATGATGATGATGATGATGATGACGGTGATGGTGATGGTGATGGTGATGGTGATGATGATGATGATGATGATGATGATGATGTTGATGATGATGATGGTGATGATGATGATGATGACGATGTTGATGATGATGATGATGATGATGATGATGGTGATGATGATGATGATGATGTTGATGATGATGATGATGGTGATGATGGTGATGAGGATGATGATGATGATGATGATGGTGATGATGATGATGATGATGATGATGATGATAAGCGATCCAATTTTGGGGTATTTCAATCAAACCCATGTTCAAACAGGTCGGGCAGGGCCCATCCCCCACTGAGCACTCAGACAGGCGCAGACAGCATCGAGGGACCCGAACCAGAGCTTTTGCGCCCCTGAAGCCCCCAGTGGTCATTGGTCACACCGGGTATGGGGATGACAATGTCAACCCTGGACTATAATAGGCCCCAGTATGAATTGAGGGGCATCACCCAACAAAAATGGTGATAAAAACAAATAATACTATGAAAATTAGTACGCTATCAGCAAACTGGGCGTTACTGATCTGGGGTTGACTTTACTCCTTTTTTAAGGCGATTGCTTGTTGGTGTCATGTATGCTGGTGCCATGCCGAAATTCTTGGCAAGATTTCCCTGTTGCTGGTGTTGTTAGTACCATCATTCTTTGTTTGCTTTGTCGTGGTTCATGATACCCCTAACTACCGATTCCCCGGTTTACACTGAAAAAGACTTGAACATACCGATTGTCTTCTTAATCTAGTCCTGTATACTAAGTATGTTCATGTCTTTTCAAGTCCTGCGGTATTCTTGGTATCTACAGTACCAAGTTGCAACTTGGAGGTCCTCCAGGTTTCCTAAGTCTCTTTGGACCCCTTCGAAATCATCCATTTTCGATTGGGATTTTCCATGAAAGCTGGGGTATCCCGTCCTTGATCGGCTCGGATCCCAACGAAGGGAAGTCTTCCTGGAGAGAACTGGTGGGCTCAAGGAAAGTTCAGCAAAAAAATGGGGGGGGTTACAAAAGTGCTGTTGTTTTTTTTAAACGTTTAAACCAACAACAACTTGTTTCAAGATGTTTTAGTCACTCACTGACCATGATTGCAGCAGATATGGAGCCAGTTCGTACAGCCCTTATGTCAGCATCCAATATCGAGCATTTTTGTTGTTTCAACCTGTTTTTGATGGTCAAAACAACATGTAGGGTGAATGATTATATATATATATACTATAATGAATTCAATATGTTTAAAGCCTACATCCTCAAACGTTTGTACTGTACCTGTTGGCGATTTTGGGTGATTGAAATCACCTCGAATTCTTGTGTTTTGGTGGTCCAATGCCCCATCAGGGTAGTTCCTGGTGAAGCCCAAAGCTGAGCTAAGTGCATTTCAAGGCAGTAAGGTGAAACCATTCAGAAGGCCCGCAGAAAAAACAATCATATCATATCCCCGCTTGTGGACGCAGTCCTTACATGATGCATTATTTTGTGTGGTCAAATGTCAATTGTCATGAGCTGTGGAGGGTTAAATCCACCACCATTTCAAGAAATATCCCATCGCATAATCGCATATCCCCCAAAATGAGGAATAACTTGGATAAATTGGGGTCCCCTAAGAAACCTCCAAATGATCCCATGAAAAATCCCAAACAAATCGTCGCGCCTGCTGCCTCCGCTCCAGAGGTACCGGCTCCGGCACCACCTTCCCCGGGGGCGGCTGCGCCCAAGGAGCTGGCCGAGGCCCTGCTTGAGCAGAGAGGCTGCTCCTGGTGGCAATGGAAGCACTACTTTTTGGTTGGTTCCTAGATAGGAAACCTTGGTTTATGGCTAGGGTTTACGGATGTTTACGGTAGATAAAAATCTATACTGTATATGGTTTTACTTAACTGTGTTCATAGACCAACATAAAAGTGGTAGACTGGTAGACATCAGTTTGTGTTCAAGTTTCAGCGTCAATCACTTTGAACCATGGCCATCCAGTATCCCTATACAAATATTCGAGCATGTCGAACTTTAAGATCTGGGCCGCCACAAAGTTCCAGCCATTCCAATCGGGGTACCG
>CAMXCT020000880.1:122500-135000 GCA_947184155.2 Cladocopium goreaui | reverse complement strand
GGTCACCTGGTCGGTCACCTCACCCACAACTGCTGGATGTAGTGTGGTGTAGTGCAGCTGTAGTTGTAGTTGTAGTGTAGTGGAGTTGTTGTGGTGTAGTGTAATGAGTGTAGTGTAGTTGCAGTTGCATTTGTGGTGGTGTAATGAGTGTAGCGTAATGTAACATAATGTAATGTAATGTAATGCAATGTGGGGTAGGGTAGGGTAGTGTAGTGCAATGCAATTAGTGTAGTGTAGTGTAGTGCAATGCAATTAGTGTAGTGTAGTGTAGTGAAGTGTAGCGTAGTGTAATGCAATTAGTGTAGTTGTAGTTGTAGTGTAGTTGTAGTTGTAGTGTAGTTGTAGTTGTAGGTGTAGTTGTAGTTGTAGTGTAGTGGAATGTAGTGTAGTGTTGTGTCGTGTAATGTAGTGTAGTGTAGCGTAATTGAGTGTAGTGTAGTGGAGTGTAGTGGAATGTAGTGTAGTGTAGTGGAATGTAGTGTAGTGTAGTGTAGTTGTAGTGTAGTGTAGTGTAGTGGAATGTAGTGGAATGTAGTGGAATGTAGTGGAATGTAGTGTAGTGTAGTGTAGTGGAATGTAGTGTAGTGTGGTGGAGTGTAGTGTAGTGTAGTGTAGTGGAATGTAGTGTAGTGTAGTCTAGTGTAGTGTAGTGTAGTGTGGTTAGTGTGTGTAATTGAGTGTAATTGAGTGTAGTGTAGTGTAGTGGAGTGTAGTGGAGTGTAGTGGAGTGTAGTGTAGCGTATTGTAGTGGAATGTAGTGAAGGTGAAGTTGTAGTTATAGTTGTAGTGTAGTGTATTGGAGTGTAGTGTGGTGTAGTGGTGGTTGTAGTTGAAAATGCTACAAAACCCTCGCGTTTTGCTCACTTTTGACAAGGTGCACAATCCCTTGCACCTGCCACGCGAAACGACATCTGAACGTCCAAAAGTGATCCGAACCCCTAGTGTTTTTAACATGTTGACTTCGAAATGTGCTTCGCGCCACAACGGCGTGCACCTTTTCGACATCGCAACTTCCAAAAGTGGTCCGGAGCTGGTGTGCTTTGCACATTTTGACTTCGAAATGTGCTTCGCGCCACAACGGCGTGCACTTTTTCGACATCGCAACTTCCAAAAGTGTTCCGAAGCTGAGGTGCTTTGTACATTTTGACTTCGGAATGTGCTTCGCGCCACAACGGCGTGCACTTTTTCGACATCGCAACTTCCAAAAGTGGTCCGAACGTGAGGTGCATTTAGCTTTTTCACTTGCAAATGTGCTTCGCGCCACAACGGCGTGCACTTTTTGACATCGCAACTTCCAAAAGTGGTCCGAGCATGTGGTGCTTTGTTCATTTTGACTTCGAAATGTGCTTCGCGCCACAACGGCGTGCAATTGTTCATCTCTCATCTGGCCAGATGGCTCCGCACCCGCCGCTTTAGCGAGCCTACTTTTCGACCCTCCGGAGCCACAAATCATTGGAAAAACACAGTGTTTCGCGACTTTCCGACCTTTTCGCGCACCTGCATCTTCTTTCTTCTCACTCTTTCTCTTCTCTGATCTTCTCTCTTCTACTCTTCTCTTCTCTCTGACTCTTCCCATCTCTGCTTTTCATCTGTCCATATTGTCGGAAGTTTGACTTCTAAACTTCCTTCGATGATCATACATGAATATAGTCTACACAAGTGCATTGGTTTTGAATGTCACTGGGATGCAGATCGTAGTAGCCAGGCCTTCCCCATGCCGTGGGACGCAGTTGCGCAGGCTGCGACGTGAGGTTCCCCAAGCGCGGATTCCTGGCAGATGGGGAGATGGTTCCCCAAGAACAGCTGGATGGCCTTCTTAGCAGATATCTCTGTGAGGACACGAACTATGTGTTTTGCCCATTCGCAACCAAGAACATCCCAAGATGCATCATGGGGATCAGTCATCCCTAAAGGAGAATGAGTTCCATCCAACAAGGATTGGGATTTCAACATGTAGCGCTGTCTCAAAGTTGTAGGGTGTCCCTACTCTCCAGATCAAGACCGTCTGACCGTCTGACCATCTGACCATCTGACCCTTCATTGTGGCGCCCGGACACGCGAAAATTGCTCCGAAAAAAATGCTCTCTTCGTGGGTCCCTAGGGGTAGACCACCCAAGGGCATGCTCCGAGCATCCCATCATCACTGAACGGAGTCGGCAGACCAGGGTCTGCCATGGATGACAAGGTTCTCTGATCCAATCCAGTTATGAAACGAAAGGTCCCTGGACACTGCTCATTTTCAGGATTTTTCTCCATCCAAACTCCGATTTATGGCCATGGTGTCATGAGGTTGTTACCCAGTGCAACCTGGACCCAAATTGGGCTATCTCCGAATGGAAAATCATCTTCGAAGCCCATCCTCCATGTTGTCAGCAAGGAAAACCACCATTTATACAAAAATGTTCCCTTATAATATGCATTTATCCGTAATTTACCACAAGAAATCTGCATTCACACTCAATTGTCCCATTGAAAATCCCTGTCTACACACAAGTGTCCCATTCAAAATGCAAATTTATACACAGTTGTCATCAAATTGCCCCTTAAAAATCTAATGTCCTGGATTAACCCTTGTTGATTCTAGCACCCATCCGAGAAACATTTATATATATATATATATTATATATATATATAGATAGTCCCCCAAAAAAAAATATGATGTGTTTGGGAATCTGGATCGTGTGATAAACCCAATACTCAACCATCCCTAGTATTGCCATAGGGGGTAAAAACGATACCCAAATGGTAGGTTTATCGCGTTACCACATCGGATAGAAGCCACATGGATTTAACCTCCCCACAACGGTTTTTTTTTGGGTAGAAATCCAAAGAAAACCATCCATTGACGATTTCCGTAGCAGTTTCCATGGTGGATTTCCTTCGGTCCTCACCGCGCCCCAAACTCGCCAGCCCCGCTGGGTCTCAGGAACTTCTTCTTCTTCTTCGATCACGTCCTCCTGCGATGTTTTTTGCAAGGCTGTACTCAGTCTGCCATGGCAGCCATGGTGATATAATCAGCAAACCATGTGCAAAACTAAGGATTTCATGGGGATTTCGCCAGCAAATGTGGAAGTGATTTCATGAGATTCAAACCAGGATTTAGCCCGCAAAAAACATGTTGGTGGGGATTTAACCGTGACTTCACCAACAACCAATTCTGGGACCCTAAGATAAAATTGCCCCCATTTTTGGGCCTCAAAATGAAGAGCAATTCAATTCTAACAGGTATCAACTGGGGGTATTTATGGGAAAGTGATTTTATCCTTGGGGGCTATTAGAGTTTGTTTCCCAGCCACAGATAAAGCATAGAACCACCTGAATGCGGATCCCAAAAAATACCATTGCATCCTCCTGAACGTATTAAGCAGATGGTTACATCCTTCCTTCATGAGATTTCTCATACATTCGATTCATCAAAGTAGGGAAAACCCTACCACTGCGATAAACTGGAATATTTAGAAGTTCTGAAGCTTCAAATTTGATCTCCCAAATCACATACAAAGAACATGTTGTTGTCAACCGCTGTCCCAGTCTATAGACCCAACCTTTTAAAGGAGACCGGAGAGCACCCCCTATCTATTCAACAGCCTCCCCTCGAACAGCTGTGCTGTTGGCTGACTCGGAAATCTCAAGGTGCTGTAATTTGTAGTGATAAAGCCAAAAGCAAACCATTCCCAATAACTTACCAGAAATGGGTGATATATAGATATATATATATATATATACATACTCATGATATGTATATAAATATTGGATGTATGTATATATATATATATAACAACCCAAAATTTAAGGCTTCTGGCAGGCTTAGCACATTGATGACGCTGCTAACATCAGGATCTTCCAACCATCGAGTCGAGTAGCCGAAAAGTTTCGTTGCTTGGATCCTCATTGTTTCAGAGAATGGAAATCACCGTTTTCAATGAGTAAATTATGGTAAAACATGTGAATATCTATGTGAATTATGGTAAAACATGGTAAATTATGGTAAAACATCTACAAATTGTGCATATATGTGAATATCCACTAGCAGATTTGAGTACTTAAGGGATCTTAGGGGCCACAAGGTAAACATCCAAGTGTTTTGATTTGTCCGTGTAAACCTACACTATCTTTAAGCAATCAACTCCGGATGTTTGCTTAAATCCCAATGTTTTCCTCCGCTTCCATGATAGCGCATTGGATTAAACACCCTTCATCTCGTCAATTGTGTGGGAATGGAACTGCCGTACTCCCAAATCTAAATGACTAGACTTAAAAAAATAACTAGACTAGAACATGTATTTCATTGTGTTTCTCATTGTACTTGGCATCAAACCCAAATATTTGATAATATTTGCATGTTACCTATTTGCCAACACGGTCTATTCAATGGCCAATGCCTTTCACGTATGGTTTTCTCCGCATGACGATTCGAGCAACATTCGTTCAAACGAACCATCCTTATCTGTTTTGTTGTTAAAACCCACACAAATGTAGGTAAGAATGGAGAAATCTTCATAGTCTTCATTGAATTATTATATATATATACCATCTGGATATTTAACAGTTTGCCATGGAAAGATCCACCTTTTTTAAGAACGGTAAACCATCTAAAAATCGATTAGGGCCATCAACAAACCATGGCGAACTGTGAATGTCAGTCATAACCAGGTTGGGTATATCAACAATATCAACAACCTCATTACCACCCATCAACAAGCGGCATTTTTCACGGCACCAGCCACCACCGCCGGTCGCGAAGACCAACCTCCTTCTTCCGGCCCCAGCCACCACCGCCGGCAGGCACAAGGCGAATACCGGGATCCTGGAGACCCGGAGACTGACCGGCGTGGAAGTTTTCCAGCTGAAAAGTGGTTGGTGGTTAATGGTTAATGCATTGTTAATGGATATATATCTGGTTGGTGGTTGTGGTTATAGTGGATTATAATGGTTATATAGTGGATTATAGTGGACTATAGTGGATTAACAATGGTTAATAATGATGAAAACCCATGCTTATCTGGTTGGTGGTTGAGTTTGAACCCCTCTGAAAAATGATGGAGTTCGTCAGTTGGGATGATGATATTCCCAATATGATGGGAAAAATAAAATTCATGTTCCAAACCACCAACCGGTTGATTTTGAAAATCATGGAGTTCGTCAGCTGGGATGATGACATTCCCAATATGATGGGAAAAATAAAAAATGTTCCAAACCACCAACCAGATGAAATTGATTTCTTCAGATGTTTATCAACAAAAATAGTGACCTTTTTTTGAAAACTTCAAACATTCCCCACCTAGGTGAGGGTATCGAATTTTTATGTCAACTCCTTGTCCCCCTCCTTCTCCTGCTCACTGCCTCTTGTAGCAGCTCCCTCTCAGCTTCGAATACCCCTCATACGAGACAAACACGAGTAGATTCAGCACTAAACCAAGGTTTCTAGGTTGACTTAAGCTGGGAGACAAAACCAACCAAGAAACAGGTGTGAACATAGTCGCCAACTGTTGGTTGACGTATATCATTATATAGTATCTCAGATCCTCCAACCGGGCAACATCATCACCCACAAGATCACCCAAAATCACAATCATCGATATCCTGGGAATGGAAAATCACAACAAAAGCGCCATTGACTGCATCAAAAACTGGCAACACAAAACAGGGCAAGCCCCCAAACATCATTTTGAAGAATCAAAATGACTGCCAAAAATCACAAACACGCGCACACACGCACACACACACACAAACACACACACAAACAACCCAAAATCGCCCACATCTCTAAACAAATGGAAAAGCACCTTAAAAGAAAACGTTCAATGAGCCGGAAATTAGCCGTAAAAAATCACTCTAACCGTTCAAATCCACCTATATTTGGGGCGGAGAATTATCTATCCATCAATTCCTTATTTCCGGGAGCCGTGGTAACATCGTAGTGAGAAGGGCCTGCCCCTAAGTTCACCGCTCCATCGTGCTCCAAATGGTATGCTATTTTTACAAAGTTTTTTTTTTTTTTTTCGCACCATTATTTGCACCAGAACATCTTCTCAAATTTCACCCCATGAATAGTTTTTTTCTGTATGTTTAAAACATCCACAATCACCCATTGTTTTGATATGTTTTGATCTTGAACTGAACATACAAAACAAAGCACCCAGAATCTCATGTAATCACTGCCAATCACCCCTTCAAAGAATTTTCCAGTCCTGGCCCTCATTCTCAGACTTCAAAGATCCAAGCTGGACCGGTCTTGGCACCTCAACCCTGCGGGAGCTGGGAAAACATGGGGGATTCACCACCGGCAAGAATTGGTAACCAACGAAGAAAGAAATGGGATGGTATCGAAATTCAGCAACAACATATTGCTTGACTAGTAAAAAGTGCATAAAAGTGCGAAGTCCTGTGAACAAGAACAAGGCTATTCAGCCACAAGAACCGTGGCTACTGCTCCGATGCTCTCGTTTGAGTGGCTCGGTCACATCACCACTGGAATGGTGAAATACCAGAGAAATACCAGGATTCAGATAGGATAAGCTATCGGTCGCTGCCTTGGCGCCGCACGGGATTGCCTCAGGATTTGATGATCGCAGGCAGTTGTGCCATGAAAAATTGATGGACATGATGAACGCACCAACACAAACATCATAACATCACTAAAGTTCACTAAAGACATGCCGTGAAAATCCTGGAGGTCACAAGAAACTCTATGTGTATCGTTTTATGTCGTCAAGTTTTGATGTCCGTTCACACCGAGTTCCCGACCACATCCACACAACTTGCCGTTCAAAACGAGAAACGAACGAAGCAGCTGGAAGCGAAGGCCGGGAGCAAAACGGAATGTAGGGCAGCTGACTTGTGAGCTCTTTTTTGTCGCAATGGCTGCAGATGGTGACACAACTGGCAGCAAGAAGGGGAAACACAACTGGCACGAAGCGCATCCGAAGATCTCACAAAAATAAATATAAAAAACGATGAAAACGCCATCCATCTTCGCTGTTTCTTCATGATGGTTGATCCAAAATCTGAAGCAAATGCAAACCCGCCACAGAGATGCCAGCTTTGAAACCCACACCATGAGGTCAAGCACCAGCGGCACCAGCGCTGCTTTTGGTCAATTCCCTGCACTGGTCACTGATCGCCCCATCTGGCGCCGACCATTTTTCGACATCCAGGGGGACGATCCGAAACGCCCGACATCTTTCAAAAGGGTTGCTGCGATCGGACGGCGGCGAAAGCGATCGGCCGGCGTCCATGGTGAATCATCCTTTTTCGGAAACAAAAACATGTCAAATGGTCATCTTTTTGGGGCAAAACCCGGAAAAAAAAAAAAAAAACATTTTCAGACACCAAAAAAAAAAGTGGAAAGCGGCAAAAAAACCAAATTGTCAGTGGGTTTGCTATCCCAGCACTTCGATCGTTGACTATCCGACAAGTTGAAAGGAAAACACGATATGTTAGGACTATCAGTTCTGAATTTTCACACCCAGAAGTCTGTAGCAATAAGAGACGTTCCCACTGAAAACCTCGACACTTTTCCCCTATCAATTCTCCAAGATCAGCTTTCGCGATTGAAATCTGCGCATTTTGCGGGGCGGGGGCGGGACAAAACTTGTCCTAGGTCCCCAGGTACGCACTCCACAGCAAGAAATGCAGTCTTTCAGATGCAGAAATTGTCCAAACAAATGACTATGGCTCACAGCTGGGGCTACCAATGGATCTAAAATGATCATTGGTAGATGTTTAGCTTTTAACCATCCATTTTAAGCGGAGTAGCTAATTTTAGCACAACCGTTCACATGTTGTAGTAATTTAGATGCTGGTTGAACCAGAAATTCGCCGGGTCGCCCAAGAAAATACCGAACAGGATCACTCCAGCAATCACAAGGTGTGGTCCCAAAGTGGGGACCTACAGTAGTCCACCACATTCTAGTCTATCTTCAAAGTAAGTGGAAATCCTCATGCGAAGTGGGACTTTTGCCTCGGTTCACTCTTGTTGGGTGTGCCCCAGACCCCACCATTGAATCTGACCTTGTTGATACCACCATGCTCAGCTCCCAGATGAGGAAACTCCATGATTGGTCGCTGCAACATGGTGATTATCCATCAATCTCTGGACGTTTCTTGCCAGAGGAAATATAGATGCTAAGATGATGGAAAATATATTGAAAAGAATGTTTGGATTCGGAGCACCGCATGTTCAGACAATCCCAACTGGCCGTCCATAATTTAACCACTAAATGTCCATATTGTACCCTATCAATAACACATATCGGTGGCTTATTAAACTCTTCGTACATCCTTGTAATCTTACATAACCGTGGAGCACCTTGAAGCACATATGTTGGAGTCGCAGTCTGCAACCGCCCAGGTGTCTCCCCTTTGGGGAGAAACACAAGTGCAGCCGCACAAACCGAGAAGTGAGCGGCGTGCAGAAAGAGCCGACAAGAGGTTCCGTCCACCAGTGACGAGGTGTGTTTAATTTCTTTTGCGCGTTGCATCTCCAGCATCTATACACTCATCATGTAATGTATACCTGAGGATCGCATATACATGTGAAGTGTAAGTAATACATTGTATAAAGAGTGAAAATCCCAACGAAAATGCGGATGTCACCAACCAAGGTGAGCAGACGTTAGAAAGCAAAAGGCATTCTATAGTAAGCTTTGGTAAGTCGCTTCATCTGACTTGATGGCTGTAAGGACGAAGCTGTATTATTGACTAATTATAGAATTTCTTTCCCACAAGTGTAACCCCCCCCGGAAACCCTGGCTGTATCAGTTCTGGGGTGATTGTCAAGACGGGGAAAAGCTAAGAAATGATCATCCCCATGGAACATCACTAAGCCCTGCTCGCGTCGCTCGCGTCTCTCTTGAGCACTAGTCAGCCAATTCAGTACTTCATCGCTCCTCGCTTGAAGCTGCCATTCGACCCGGGCCATGATCATAAGTGACAAGCATCAAGCACCATGATTCATGACGTGGGGGCGGCTGGATATAAAGCGGTTTGGAGTGCGGTTCACCAAGCAAAACCAGGATACAACCAAGGATAATTAACCATGATGACCTGCACCGGCAAGAATTCAGCAACCAACAGTTTTTTCAGGTCATTGAACATCACTGAACATGATACCAAATAGGGACATACCGATATACCGTACCCAATAACAAAGCAAAATTGGGGATGAGTTCCTATTGGGTGTAGCTTATTAGTCACAACAAGTTCCCCCAATCAAGTCAACAAGTCTTCTGGTTGCTGGCGAAATATGGGGCCAATGGGGCGGACATGTCAGACCAGGGCCGTGTCGTTTATGACCCCATGTTCATGAACGTGAACCCACAATGGCCATGATCACACCCCGAAAAAACATGGCTGGAAAATCCGTCTTGGGCGTTTGTTTCCTCACAACTTTTGGCGGTCTCGAGGGCAAGTGTACCTGACTATCCACAAATTATATCAAATGATCCCCATATCATATTGCCCCATCTGTTGAATTGACTGCTCTACTTGAAACCTCCATGGTGATTGGGTCATACTTCGCCAGCCTAAGAATATACCCTCTAGTGTCATCATGGCCGTGGCTAGCTACGATTTCATGGAGGTTTCGGTCGCTGAGAAAATCCATCAATGGGGTAGGTGTTATTGCCATGTTTGATTACAGGAAGGTATTTGAAACTACCAACCAATGCCAACAAATCGCTACCCAGATCTGGCCTACCGCCTGAACATCCATTCCAGAAACGCCTGCGCGTTCCGGGTCGAAGAAAACGCCAATGGAATTCCGCTGAATCTAGTTTCAACCAACCAGTTTCCTGTATGTGTTCCCGTTTTTTGATGGTTGAATGCGCTAAACCCAATGTGGTAAACTGGTAAACCCAACAATGAATTCACGCAGCTTTACCATTTGATAGCTATTTGAAACGATACCCAAAAAAACAGAGCTAGGGTTGAGGTCTTACCACATTAAAATGATGTTATCGGATTTGACCATAGGTTAATCACAAACCACGTCGTAGTGTTTTTTGTTTAACATATGGGTAAATGCCGATTACTGTACCCCAAGAATCGAACCCAAGTAAAGTCTATATCACCGCTGTATCCCCTAAAAATGGTTGTCAAAATCGCCAATTTAAAGCCCAGGTTGTAAAGTACAGGGAACTGAAGTGAAGTATATATTATGCCTCATGTTTTATAGATGCGTGTCCCATAAAATGCCCCATTTCCTGGCGTTGATAGACTGAGACGGCCAAAAATTGGGAACAGATCCCACATCTTTGGACAGGGTCCATATCAAGTAATATCTGATCATATTCCATGATTAACCATCATGACTTTAGTATCCCCATAAATGATGATTGAATAATCATACATTCCATGATTGATAAATATGATAATAATTGATAAATATTCCAATGATTGATAAATATGATCACATATTCCATGATTGATTGATTGACACGATCCAATGATTGATAAATATGATGGTGCGTTTAATCTCCGCATGTTTCACGGTGGTAAAGTGCATCTCTGATGAAAATAACCCTCTGGTTGGTCAAGTTATCCCTCATCCATTTCTTCCAAACCCAAATCGCCAACATATATATATATATACATACATGCGGGGTTCCATAAATGGGGGATGCCCAAAATGGTTGGTTTACAATGGAAGATCCTATTGAAATGGATGACTGAGGGCTATCCTCATTTAGGAAACCTCCGTATAACAATGGTTCATATATTCCGAAAATGCCACACCATACATGTGTGAAAATGACCTATGGAAAATTTTTATACCCCTTCATGTTCCCATTGTAACCCTACAAGAAAGGCTGGTTTCATCCGTCCGACACTTTCTTGCGTAATACACATGTCGAACAAAGCCAAGTTACTTGGATCAAAATGTTGCGTGGATAAACCGGTAAACCTCAATGCTTACCCTCTGGTAATTTAACATAGCTATGGAAAATCACCATTTTTAATGGGAAAATCCACTATAAATGGCCATTTTCAATAGCTACGTTAAATTACCAGAGGGTATGTAGGTTGGCATTTCATTGTTCTGGGTTAAATGCCATGTTATCAAGTATCAAATCCCTGCCCTAATGTCCTCATCCTGGACTTGCGCAAGGAACCCCCCAAAGAAAATAACGCATCTTCCCTATAAAGAGCCCAAAAATCATCAACAAGTTCTGCAAATGGGCATTTCTCCAACCCATCAACTATAGTTGTATCATGTGTTTGCAATGTTTATATATACATGATATATGTACATATGCATATACATATGTACAGATACATATATATATATATCCCCCTAATCAACCCCAGTTAAATCCCCATGAATCATCATTTTTCCTGTCAAGATCGTCCATGGGGATTGCCGGCAAACCTCGTAGTCCACGGGCTCGCTGCTGACGCCCAGACCCGCGCCCTAGCTGGGAAACCGATGGCACGGTGGGTGGAAGAAATCCTGCACCACCAATTTTGGATGGTTGAAACCGTTGAAACCCTATAAATAATGGGAATTTATGGGAATAATAGGATATAAAATATGGGAAATCCCTATAAATTGATGGTTGAAACCCTATAAATCATGGGATAAACCACCTATCAACTGGTGCAGGATTTCGCAAGCATCCACCGTATCGGGCTTTCCATAGTTATGGTGGATCCCTAAGACTGCCCTAAGAGCTGCTTGGTTGAAAAACTGTTTGCTGGTTTCATGGAAAATCCCCATCTAGAAATGGATGATTTAGTGGAAAACCTCCATCCAGCTCAAAATCTCCATCGAACGCGCGGGAAAAAAAAACCCGGCCATGATGACACCGGAGGGTTTTTGTGTTTTTGTTTGGTATTTTTCAATGAACTGAAAAAGAAAAACACTTGTTTATTTCCTAAACCATCCAAAAGGTGGGAAACAAAAACTGGAGATGTATTTTGGATCAAGGTAAGGGGATCCGTTTTGTTAGAAATGGGTATTTGTTTGGCGGGATTGTTTTCCGTTTCACCAACAAAAACCGCAGGATTTGGCAAACAAAAACAACACGGGGGATTTGCTCAACATGGGAAACTGAGGAACGATGGGTCTTGTATAGTCAAAAGTTCTACGACCATATCATATATCCATAGTCAGAATAGTCAGGGGTTAGAAACGCACACTGTGACCTCCAAAAGACCAGCTGAGTTTAAAGTCTCCAAGAAAACACACCATCTTGAT
The DNA here is from genome assembly GCA_947184155.2 of Cladocopium goreaui. NCBI lineage: Eukaryota > Dinophyceae > Suessiales > Symbiodiniaceae > Cladocopium > Cladocopium goreaui. The sequence goes on along the minus strand of CAMXCT020000880.1, from coordinate 122,801 downwards.
CTGATACATAAGTGGTACGTACCCTCCAGTGAGCTAGCAATCAATTCTATACAGACTGTATCGTGTTCACCCCGTAGTACGTTGCCCGATTTGTAGCTGACTTGCATGTACCACATCACAGACGGGCCATGGGTCCCTGCCATGTTCTACCCAGTTCTATACCAAAGAAAACTGGGATTACAACTACTATCACCAATTAGATACCCCAAAAATCACATGTTTTGCGTAGATTCATCCACCACAAAAGAAAACCGGTTGTACTAAAGTAGCGATTCCAATTAGTTTCCCTCTATATGTTGAT
>CAMXCT020000880.1:52500-117500 GCA_947184155.2 Cladocopium goreaui | reverse complement strand
CAAGCTCAGAAGCAGGTGCTCCTGTACAGCTGATCTGCTGTACTCAGCTGCGTGCACCTGCACAGTGGCACAGCAGCGCGGAAGAACGCGATTGCTTCTGCCGAAAAATTGAGCCGGTGTGCTTCCGGCGCCGGCTTCACCAATTTGTTGTGCAAAAAGCACAGTAGCTCTACGAGGCTGCAGGTCCGGGCATCTTGCCGCCAGGCAAGCCACTCGTACTTCTTCATCTTTAGCCAGATGGCGTTAGCCCAGCGGCCGGCTTCGCGGCCAAGGACGACTTTCTCCATCGGAAGCCAAACGCTCCCAAAATCAACACCATCTGGCTGAAACCCGCCCGGGCTAATTTCCATGCAAAGCCCCAGGTGGACCGGGGCACGCTATGTTTAATTTTGAATTCGGCCATAACTTTCTTTATGGCAGCGAGAACTAACTGGGCGGAAAAGTTTTTAGGGCAGTCATATGCTGCATGGGTAAGGTCCGCCGCAGTTAGCATCGCTCTGTACAAATCGCGGTTGCCCGGCTCATTCCACACAGCCTGTAAAGGGTTGGCGGAAATTTCAATTCTGCGAGACTTCCTTCAAAAATGGAAAGTTGAGTGCAGAGCTGACGGCCTTGTAACAATGCGTTTTGCGATTTTTCCATTCCACCTGTCTAAACGACTGCGCCTGCCACGACAAGGTGATGCCAGGTCATACGAAATCCCGCACCTGTCACGCAAAATCATCTCAGCAAACCGGAAGATCTGGTGCTCCAAAATGCAACCATTCTCAGGAAATCAGCGCCCGGACCTCCTCACAGCTCTGATGAGCATGTCTCTTGTACTGCGCCTGCCGCGTAAAATGCATCTTTGCAGATCCTCTTCAAATGTCCCACGCCTGCCATCGGTTTTGAAACTGCGACAATACCCTCACCACGTTTTACTCAGTTTTGACAAGGTGCACAATCCCTTGCGCCTGCCGCCCGAAACGACATCTGAATGTTATATATATATATAAATAAATATATATTCTTAAAATATTACAAAAAATTGGATTTCGAAGCGGACCCTAATAATTGATTTAAACCTTTAATTAGAAATACTATTTGTTTGGGTTTCAAAATCAAATAGATTTCCTCAAATAACCCAATTTAAATTTTGCTAAAAATTGGATTTCGAAGTGGACCCTAATAATAAAGTGAAACCCTTAATGAAAAAACCTGATTGTTTTGATTTCGAAATCAATTAAATTTCCTTATATAACGCAAATAGGATATTGCCAAAAATTGGATTTCGAAGCGGATGCTAATCATTACTTGAAGCCCTGAATTAAAACAGCTATTTGTTTCGGTTTCAAATTCAATTGGTTATCCTTATGTAAAGCAATGAAAATATTACCAAAAATAGGATCTCGAAGCGGGCCCTAATACTAAATTGCAGCCCTCAATTCGATTTCAGACTCAATTAAATTTCCTTTTCTAACAAAAATTGCCAAACATTGGATTGCAAAGCGGGCTCTCATAATAAATAAGAAGCCCTGATATAAAAACTAAAAATTTTCGGACGGACCCTAATAATAAACACCCCAGGGTTAACTAGGTTTTGTGATTAGGGGGCGAAACCCACAAATGGGTAGCTTTATTTTTAAATTGTTTTAAGGAAGTCAATTGAAAAGTCAAATTGGCCAACCTGAAATTTTCCAAAATTGGAGATGGACCCTACTTTTTAAAATTTGGGCGGGTTTTAGTAAAAGGGGAAGGGATTGCACATATCAAATTGTAAATATATAGATATAGATGTATAAGGAAAATACTTATATATATATATGTATATATTGAAATAAAAAGATATCTATAGACATATTTTGATGTGAATCTATATATCCATTTAAAAAAAAAATATATATATATATGCATCTGTATCTGTATCTCTCTCGCTCTCGCTCTCTCTCTCTCTCTCCCTCTCCGTCTCTTGCAGGATGCATTCATTTGCACATTTATTTTTTTTAGTAGCGGCTCAAACTCAGAAGCAGGTGCTCCTGTACAGCTGATCTGCTGTACTCAGCTGCGTGCACCTGCACAGTGGCACAGCAGCGCGGAAGAACGCGATTGCTTCTGCCGAAAAATTGAGCCGGTGTGCTTCCGGCGCCGGCTTCACCAATTTGTTGTGCAAAAAGCACAGTAGCTCTACGAGGCTGCAGGTCCGGGCATCTTGCCGCCAGGCAAGCCACTCGTACTTCTTCATCTTTAGCCAGATGGCGTTAGCCCAGCGGCCGGCTTCGCGGCCAAGGACGACTTTCTCCATCGGAAGCCAAACGCTCCCAAAATCAACACCATCTGGCAAAAAATCTTTAAAGGCTTCCCACGGGCGGGGAGGCGCTTCAGCCCTGAAACCCGCCCGGGGAGGCGCTTCAGCCCTGAAACCCGCCCGGGCTAATTTCCATGCAAAGCCCCAGGTGGACCGGGGCACGCTATGTTTAATTTTGAATTCGGCCATAACTTTCTTTATGGCAGCGAGAACTAACTGGGCGGAAAAGTTTTTAGGGCAGTCATATGCTGCATGGGTAAGGTCCGCCGCAGTTAGCATCGCTCTGTACAAATCGCGGTTGCCCGGCTCATTCCACACAGCCTGTAAAGGGTTGGCGGAAATTTCAATTCTGCGAGACTTCCTTCAAAAATGGAAAGTTGAGTGCAGAGCTGACGGCCTTGTAACAATGCGTTTTGCGATTTTTCCATTCCACCTGTCTAAACGACTGCGCCTGCCACGACAAGGTGATGCCAGGTCATACGAAATCCCGCACCTGTCACGCAAAATCATCTCAGCAAACCGGAAGATCTGGTGCTCCAAAATGCAACCATTCTCAAGAAATCAGCGCCCGGACCTCCTAACAGCTCTGATGAGCATGTCTCTTGTACTGCGCCTGCCACGTAAAATGCATCTTTGCAGATCCTCTTCAAATGTCCCACGCCTGCCATCGGTTTTGAAACTGCGACAATACCCTCACCACCTTTTACTCAGTTTTGACAAGGTGCACAATCCCTTGCGCCTGCCGCCCGAAACGACATCTGAATGTTTATATATTATATTATATTATACTGCTATATTATATTGTATTATATTATATTATATTATACTATTTTTTATTATATTATATTATATTATACTGCTATATTATATTATTATATTATACTATATTATATTGTATTAAATTATATTATATTATATTACATATTATATATAAGATAATATCATATAATATATACTATACATTGTATTTAGATTATTATACACATATATATATATATTATTGTCTATTTACACATGTTTTCAGCTGCATTGATCTTCAAGTTCCCAACTCGCCCCTTTGGGCGCCCCAACTCTCAGCACCTTGGCGAGACATTTTGTGTCCTTAGCACCGTCGGAGGTGACAAAACATAGGCAATTGGATTGGTTCGTTGGGAAAATCTTCACCGGAAACCTGATTTTTTTCCATTAGGGTATGCTTATTGTATGGAAATCCATTGTTTGTTTGCACATTTGGAAACCTGAAATCATCCGTTTCCTGGATATTTTGTATTATTTTGTTGCAAGGGGATGTATTCACATAAATATGGATGTGATTTAAGGGGATATATTCACATAAAACCATAAGATCATGGGGGTTTCCTGTAAATTGTCCCTTTAACCAATCCAATGATCAATTGGATTCACTTGGCACAAGTCTGGCAAAAAATCTCTCCTCCAAGCACAGTATTGTGGATGATTCGATCGTCAGGCCTCTATCCATAAATCCGCCCGCACCGAAGGTGCTGGGGCGTGATCTTCCGGATGGCACTCGTAAAAGGTTACAGGTTTACCTGGGGGGGGGGGGGCATTTTTCGGCCAAAACCTCCTGTTTTTGATAGGTCGTGACGCTCGCCTTCAAAAAACACTGTAAAAAACAGTACGGAAGACACCTGTTCGTGAACGCGCCCGTCCAAAATCGGCAAGCGAAAAGTGAAAAAAAACCCGTGTTTTTCAACTTTTTGACCTCAATTTTTTGGTTTGCAACATCTTTTTTTGCGGTTCCGCAGGTGGCCGGGCCCGGAGGCGGATTTTTGAGTTTTTGGACCCGTTTTCGGACTGATTTTCGTCGTTTTGTGATAGCAGAAACACTGGTTTTTACAGTGTTTTTCTGTTTTCTGCATGCTTGACGGCTAGCTTCAAAACTTCCAAAAACCTCGTAAATTACGCTGTTTTATGTTACGGTGTGAATGAAAACATCGTAAATACCAGTGTTTTTTGACGTTGGTTAAAAAAACACTGTAAATTACAGTGTTTTTGGCCACCTGACCCTCAAAAACCATGGTATTTGCAGTGGTTTCTGCTTCTCACCGCGCAAAAACACTGTAAATAACAGCAATTTCGCCGTTTTTTCATGTTTTTCGTTATTTTTTGAACTGCGTTGGTCCGCTATACATGGCTATCAAATTCTTCGCGTTTTTTTTTTTCCGACAATCAGTACTTTCGGATGTTTTTGGTCTCAATGGCCGACATCATTGGCAGTTACGAGCGGCTGCCCAACGATGCGGTGCGGGCGGTTGCCGTCGCGAAGCGACGTGAATAATATGAACACAAATGTCCCACATGCGTGGTTGAGTTCTTACAGCGTCATTGTGCTGTCCAAGATTCAATGCTACCAGGGCATTGCTTGTCATATGACCGAAAGGCCTCACGGTTCTCATACCAACTGGATGTGTGGTCAATGTCCATGGCAGTCACTTCCAAAATCTCCTAAATGTTTCCAAATATGCCAGCATCATGAATGGTGTGTGTGTGTGTGTTCTGATCTTTAGGATGATCCAACACTTGTCCGCCGACAGTCCCTACCTCTTGCACTGGAGCAAACTCGTGCAAGGTAAACAGCTGCTCTCCTACGAGGGGTACCAGGCCAAGTTCAAAGTGTTGAAAAGCTTGATCCGTGGCACTTGCAATGAACTTGGGGAGCTCCATCCCAAGTATGAAAATCATCATCATCATCATCATCATTAACCATTAATAACCATTAATAACCAGTATTAACCATTAGCAACCACATCATCATCATCATCCCAAATTGCTGTGCTTCAACAGCCACCAAGACGACCTCTCCTGGCTCACGGCCAAAACACCTTCTACCTGGAGACTCCGCCCGCATGGACACGGCCGGGGTCATGACATTGGAATTCAGTCGCTGTACTCGACCTGACGGGAATGGGTTGACCCATTGGAATTCACAGAATTCACCGGATTTCCTCCCAAAATATATACTTGGCGGAATTGTAAAGGGATGCTTTCACAACCAAAAGAAAACCACCATCCACCACCAAATTGCTATGGTGTCTTCAGCCTCAATGTAAATACACAGTATGTAATCCAAATCTCAAGTGTCGTTTCAACATGTTTCAACCAACTAGGACATCTTGGGAAGATGTTCCAGTCTTCTAAGCGTTCACTGACTGTAGGGATCACAACAGTATAAGGTGGTGCCCCCCAGTGAAGTGTTTGTTGCTTAGAAAACCCCATTAACATCCATAAAAATTAACTAGTTCAATGACAAAACTACCACAAATCTAATTGTTTTGATTTACTTAATTTCAACCCCCTTAGCTAACTTAGCTAACTTAGCACCACCGAACGTAGGTCTATAGGGGACCTTCCACCGACAAAGAAATGTTTTGCCACGTGGCGAAGTTCCAAGAAGTCGGACGAAGTCGCAGGAGAAAGGCTCTTCTTCCCTCACCGAGGTGGCGTTTCATGAAAATGGCATGCCATGAAATCCTGGTAGAACAAGACTCCCCGACTCCCAGTTTTTTTTTTTCCCTCATCCCCCCAGGTATTGGTTAGTCCTCAAGTATTGGGTAGTCTGGGTAGTATCACCCAAAGTGTTGGACCCCATCTCCTCCCCAATGATGGCAGCCACTTAGCCACTTTTCACCATGTGACGTAAATGTGATGTAAATGCCTGGTCAGCAATTGGACCATGTGGGAAATCAACAACAGTGACTGGACCATTGAAACTGATACTCAAGCGGAACAGAATCTTTGAAGATGAAAAAATGGAAGAACAATGCTAGAAAGCCTTGGTGAATACAAGAACACTGGGTGAATACAAGAACACTGTGCGAACCAATTTACCACTAGTCGCATGTAGCATTTCTATATACCATCTGGTTATTTAACATAGCCATGGAAAATCACCATGTTTAATAGGTAAACCATCTATAAATGGGCCATTTCCCATGGCGATGTTATATATAACCAGAGACCTCAGACTTTATTGGATTCCATTCCACTGTGGGGGCACTTCGCAACATCTGCCGTTTTCTTTGCTCAAGATGGAACCAGCAACCGCGTGGACCAACAGGTACGTTGGCGGCCTTCCATGTCTTAATTGAATATGAACGCAGTAAATAAACTAAAAAAAAACATTTACCTTTCTCAACAGCAAACTACAAATGACGCGGGTTTCAACACACTTACAATATCTTGTATTCACACATATCTACACTTACAATAGAAAATATACATATACACCTATACATATACATATATCAACATATACATATATATCAAGTGATAGTGCCTTTTCCACCTGCCCATTTTGATGCCCCAGTGGATCCGATCCGAGAACGACCCGCAGCGCGCCTTTGCGCGGATGGTTTTCCCGCGGATTGCGTCGGAGCCATGTCTCCAGGACGTGTTGTCTCTTCTCCACAGAGGGGCAGAACCTGGGACGGGACCGTACGGTCCGATGGATTTTTGACCGTGAATATCAGGTGTAAAGAATGTAAAGAATCTGATCATAGAATATTAGATGTGAATATAGTGCATTAAATATCTATATATATATAGTTATATTACATAGTTATGTGCATGTGTATGTTCAGTGTTGGATGATGTGATCTGATCTGATCTTATCTGATGGGATGGAATGTGATGTGATGTATGTCTGTGTGTTTGTGTGTCTAAAAACACATGCTGTGTGATGTCGTGTTATGTGATGCTATGTAATGTTATTCAATACTCTGTATTTTGCGATGTTTGTGTATAGATGTGCACATATCATCTAAGGCTCTAAGGGGCTGGAGATATTGTAGGAGGCTGGGTCCTGAGCTCAGGGAAACCCATCAAAACCGATGATTTTCAGCTGTGAAGTCAGAGATGAACTGGTCCCAGGATTTACCATTTCTGTTGGCCACTTTTGATGGCCAACAGAGGCCCACACCAAATTTTCATTGGCAAATCAAGAATTCACCCCCAGATGTCAAAGTCTCATTATTTGTCAACTTGAAAAGAACATCACTTTTCATGGCTAGACCATTCTGATTCTATGGCGAAATTCCCCTGTTTCTATGACGAAATGTCCCTTCAAAAGCCTACATCCTTCACCCAAGGTTTTCCCACTCAAGTCACCATGTTTGTCGGTCAAATCCCATTCAACCTCCACTCTTGTTGGGTACGTTGCATTGAATCCTCTATGGTTCTTAGCGTTTATTGGTACCTACCCTTTTTTTGTTTTGAGGACGCTGGCAAATCACCGTGCTGGTTTCTTCGGACAGTTCCATGAAAAATCACCTGCCTGAAATGTGTCTGAAAAATCCCATGTTTGGTCACAATTTTGGTGCCTGAAATCCCCTTCAACCCCCATATGTTTCTGGTTAAGAATCGAAATCCCCATGTTTGTTGCTTAAAATTCCATGGAAATCCCCCCAAAATGGTGGTTTTTCCCTTGGAAAGGCTGCTAAAATGTCCAAGTTCCCCGGGGGAACTCACCGGATATCGACCAAAACCCAGGCGCTCCAGGAGTCGCAGGAGGAACTCACAGGATTCCTCGATGCGTTCGCTGCGATCGTCCACCTGAATTTCGCTGGAAAAAAGGGTGATTCATGGTGAGAATATTATTATTATTATTGTTATTATTATTATTATATATACTTGTTGGTGGTTTGAACCATCTTGAAAAATATGAGTTCGTCAATGGGAAGGATTAACCCATATATGATGGAAAATAAAAAAATGTTCCAAACCACCAATCAGTATATATATATAATGTGTATTTAAATATTTTTATATTTATATTTACGGATATAATATATATATATATATATTATGTATATATATATATATATATCTATATACATGGATTTGCTTGAGGAACCACCAAAAAAAGATGTTCCCTATAGATTCCCCAGTCGTAGTGGATTTCTCATGGAGAAAATAAGCCAAATCATCTTCAGCAAATCCACGTCAATGGGGGTTTCCTAAAATGGTGGATCCCCAGTCGTCACCATAGGTTTCAATACTAAAACGGACTATTGACTTGGATGATTTGGGGGTAGCCTCATTTTGGGAAACCTCATGAAAGGGGGGTTCCATAAATATTGGGTGTGTTCAGTGTGTTCCCAAAATAACATGGCGCTCAGAAATAGAATCCAACAATCGTTGGGGATAAATATATATTATATGCCATTATATGACCTATATCATACAGTACTATATGTTGGCGTGTCCAAAAATGAGGGGAAATCCATGGTAAAGCAACCCGCAATGAAAATGGGCGTATCTGTTGGGAACGGTTTCACCATACCCAGGAGAGTGGGGGACGGTCATTCACGATGAATTGTCCAGAAATTGGAATTTAAAAAATGGGATATAATTGGAATAAGAAACAGGGCGGTATGAAACCAATTGGCCATTCAATTTCTGTGTAGACTATATAGTAGTATGGAGAATCCCTAAAAATCCCAGATAGAGCAAGTAAAACTCAACATCCAACGCAGCCAGCGTTGGTTTAAACAAGACTAAAATAATACTTCACGGGTACATGATTGACACGCTGTGTAGCCAACTATCATGGAGCTGGTCGCTTCAACCCATCCAAGAACAACCAAGTCAGTAGTGGCGTTTTTGCCTCGCAAGGTTTTGCGATTCCACCAAGGTCAGTGTTCCACCAGGTGCAGTGAATGTTGTTGGGACCAGAAATCGTCCAATGTTGGTCACTTTTGAATCAAAAGGGTTTGAGGCTTCTTGGAGGTGTTTTCGTCCGATTTTTGCTAGCTGCTAGACGATTGTCCTGAGTTGCTATGACTGTTTTTTAGAACCATTTCCATTGTCACAAAATAGGGCAACCCAAACTCCGATTGTTTAGATCATTCTTTTCACAATCCAAATTGCAAATTTACTTGGGCAAATTCAATTGCAGACCACCCATCTTATATGGTCAGTTACGTACTATTATCCACATGACATCTCCGTTTTGGAAGAAAAAAACGTACTAAGTTACTAAAACCAAGCTGCCACTGTGCAAAAGGGTCTTTAATTCACTACTCTTACTGAATCGGAATATATTATGAATACCATCTGGTTATTTGACAGTTCGCCATGGAAAGATCCACCCATTTTTAAGAACGGTAAACCATCAATAAATTTAATAAATGGGCCATTTTCCATGGCTATGTTAAATAACCAGAGGGTATCTATAAATAAAATCCCATCAGTTTCCCGGCTCAAAAGGCCATAAATTGGGGTACCACCCATTGACCGAGACCTGTAGCTCCACAATGCCCTTGCTCTCGGGCGTGTCACTTTCAAGGAGGCTATGAACCACCTGGAGTTGATGGGGCCCGAATCGTCGACCATGGCGAAAAATTGGGTAAACATGTGGCAATTTGAAGTCAATGTTTGCATCTCAGTTGTGTCACTGAGAAAAAAAAGTACCCCCCGAAGTGGCAAAATGATGCAACATGTTGGGTAAAAATAAGGTAGACGGATGTAAATGATGCAGGTTTGTTGGGTTTGCCATATTTGTAGTGTTGGATGCTTTTCTAACTTTGGATGCTTCTGATGGAACTGTATTACCAAGCTTGGATTATTTGCCATATTTCTGCGGCCAAAGCTCATTCTGGGTGCTTTCTCCATGTATAAACCATTATTTCTGTATAATATTGTATAATGACATCCTTGCATCGTTGAGGTTGTTCTACCATCACCCAGAACAATGTTGCTGTGGGTCAAAGTTGGATCGAGTGTGAAGCATCAGGGCAAGCGGAATCAACTCTCACCCAAAAAAAGTTGAGATGGTGATGGAACCCCATCTCAAAATAAAATATTAAAAAAACAAAAACGTCCAAAGCTCTGGGAGTGCAACAAGTCAGTTGCCAGTCGATATTTGTGGCTCGCTTGGCGGTGGGGCCATTCCCATCTTCGCTACAACATGGCTTTGGATTAGCCAACAATAATGGATGAATAATGGATAGTTGGAATAGCAGCCTCTGGTTAATATGGGTTAGTACTGGTTAATGCTGGTTGATAAGGATGGATAATAATGCCACTGTTCTTTTCTGAAAACCCCAAGGTCCGTTGATGAAATCCCCTCTGTTTCGGTTCCGAACCCTGCGTTGAACTCCTGTCAATCGAGCCAATAAAATTACCCTTATCCTATCTCATTATGCTAATTGATAGGTTCCCTTCCATAATTTAGTTCATCGTCTTCAATATATAACTATCAATAACCCTGGTAGTATAAATTATAACCAATCAACTAGGGTATACCCTCTGGTAAACTGACACCATGTCTAAGTTCGGTAAATCAACTATTTCTATGGCCATTTTCTATGTCGCTATGTAACACATTACCAGAGGGTAACCATGATACACCATTATTATCCATCCTTATCAACCAGCATTAACCAGTACTAACCCATATTAACCAGAGGCTGCTATTCCAACTATCCATTATTCATCCATTATTGTTGGTCATTGGTCCATTGTCAACTATTATTAGCCAGTATGAAAACCATTACTATCAGTTGATAACATACAAAAAAATATGTTCCCATTGATAGTATCAACTGATATGGAACTCATCTGATATTGTTACCCTCTGGTAATTTAACATAGCTGTTGAAAATGGTGATTTATAGTGGATTTACCCATTAAAAATGGGTGGATCTTTCCATAGTTATGTAAATGTTTACCAGAGGCTAACTATTACCATCTGGCTATTTAACAGTTCGCCATGGAAAATCACCATGTTTAAGAACGGTAAACCATCTATTTCTATGGGCCATCTATACCATGGCTATGTTAAATAACCAGAGGGTATGTTCCCATATCAGATGGTAACCAATGGCTCCATGGCTCAATTTCTCCCCTCATATGGCCTCATGGGCATCGCTCGTGGGCAAGGTCTCCAAGAAACATTCCACCTGCCCTTCCACATCGTCCTGCGAAACATTGCTGGCGAACATGGGGAAGCTCACCAAGACACATGAAAATAAACATGTTTATGGGGATATAATACGGATGTAATGGGATATAGCTGAACCATTGCTATTTTCAGTGGAGTTTAAACAACAAATAAGAGGGGAAACTCACAATTTATGTGGGATACTGTATATGTTTTGTAGGGTTTGGGCGACCAACAGTGGTATATAATGATCTCTATTACGGACCATGACCATCCCGTATTGAGTTCAGTACCACCCGTTGCTATCCCCATAAATACAGTAGGGCCTTTAAATAAATAGGAGTAATGAAACCTACAATGGTCATATCATGTCATATCCCCATTTAAAGGATCAGCAAATCAACTATACCTATAGCCCTATAATTTGGCAACCCTGAATTTAGCAAGGATTCAAACAAAACAAATCCATCTCAAAGTTATAGTGATCCAGACTTACCGTTTGGTTATTTAACATAGCCATGGTATAGATGGCCCATAGAAATAGATGGTTTACCTATTAATAGGTGGATCTTTCCATGGCAAACTGTTTGTCATAACCAGAGGCTATTCATAATATATTATCCATTATTAACCATTATTAACCATTAATAACCATTATTAACCAGATTGTATTCATAATATATTCCGATTCAGTAAGAGTGGTGTTTTTTCAAGACCCTTTTGTACAGTGGCAGGCCACTGGTTTTAGTAACTTAGTACGTTCTTAATAACCAGAGGGTATCTATAAATAAAATGCCCATCAGTTAACCATTATTAACCATTAATAACCATTATTAACATTTATTAACCATATGAGTGTCCATCTTCTTGGGGCTTTAAAGGATGACCCCCTTTTCTCCTCAGGGCCAGGAAGCAACTCATCGTCATCCTCCACGGCCTCGGCTGTCAAAATTTATCAAAGCGCTGGCTTCGGCCCGGGAAGTCCCAGGGGGATTATAACCATGAAATGTGGTGATAGTAATGGTTATTGAATGGAAAAATTGATGGTGATTGATGTTGAATGGTTATTGAATGGTTATTTAATCCCATAGTGGTTCCATCTATGGTTATCCGCCGACCCCGGCCTTTGCCAAGGCAGGGGCGGCGCCTGGGACCACCGGAGGTGTGGAACTTGGCTCTCGGGTCGCAAGCAAAGGCACACGCCATCAAGGCAACACCTCTGCCAGCTACATGCCCCAGCCATCTACATGCTCCTGCCGAACTCTTACACCTACATGCCCCTGCCATCTGTTTTTCAGGGGGTTCAAGACTGCCGTTTGCCCGGCCTCAAACCCCCCAAACGCTTCCGCAGGCCTCCAAGGCAACAACTCTTACAGCTACATGCCCCTGCCATCTGTTTTTCAGGGAGTTCAAGACTGCCGTTTGACCGGCCTGAAACCCTCCAAACGCTTCCGCAGGCCTCCAAGGCAACAACTCTTACAGCTACATGCCCCTGCCATCTGTTTTTCAGGGAGTTCAAGACTGCCGTTTGACCGGCCTGAAACCCTCCAAACGCTTCCGCAGGCCTCCAAGGCAACAACTCTTACAGCTACATGCCCCTGCCATCTGTTTTTCAGGGAGTTCAAGACTGCCGTTTGACCGGCCTGAAACCCTCCAAACGCCTTCCGCAGGCCTCCAAGGCAACAACTCTTACAGCTACATGCCCCTGCCATCTGTTTTTCAGGGAGTTCAAGCCTGCCGTTTGCCAGCCCGCAAAACCCCCCAAATGCTTCCCTGCAGCCCCCATGCCGTTTGCCAGCTCCGGCATTGTCCTTTTATGGTGGTTCAAGCCTAAACCCCCCAAATGCTTCCCTGCAGCTCCCATGCCGTTTGCCAGCCCCGGCATTGTCCTTTTATGGTGGTTCAAGCCTGCCGTTTGCCAGCCCGCAAAAAGCCCCAAATGCTTCCCTGCAGCTCCCATGCCGTTTGCCAGCCCCGGAATTGTCCTTTTATGGTGGTTCAAGCCTGCCGTTTCCCCAGCTCCCATGCCGTTTGCCAGCCCCGGCATTGTCCTTTTATGGTGGTTCAAGCCTGCCGTTTGCCAGCCCGCAAAACCCCCCAAATGCTTCCCTGCAGCTCCCATGCCGTTTGCCAGCCCCGGCATTGTCCTTTTATGGTGGTTCAAGCCTGCCGTTTGCCCGCCCGCAAAACCCCCCAAATGCTTCCCTGCAGCTCCCATGCCGTTTGCCAGCCCCGGCATTGTCCTTTTATGGTGGTTCAAGCCTGCCGTTTGCCAGCCCGCAAAACCCCCCAAATGCTTCCCTGCAGCTCCCATGCCGTTTGCCAGCCCCGGCATTGTCCTTTTATGGTGGTTCAAGCCTGCCGTTTGCCCGCCCGCAAAACCCCCCAAATGCTTCCCTGCAGCTCCCATGCCGTTTGCCAGCCCCGGCATTGTCCTTTTATGGTGGTTCAAGCCTGCCGTTTGCCAGCCCGCAAAACTCCCCAAATGCTTCCCTGCAGCTCCCATGCCGTTTGCCAGCCCCGGCATTGTCCTTTTATGGTGGTTCAAGCCTGCCGTTTGCCCGCCCGCAAAACCCCCCAAATGCTTCCCTGCAGCTCCCATGCCGTTTGCCAGCCCCGGCATTGTCCTTTTATGGTGGTTCAAGCCTGCCGTTTGCCAGCCCGCAAAACCCCCCAAATGCTTCCCTGCAGCTCCCATGCCGTTTGCCAGCCCCGGCATTGTCCTTTTATGGTGGTTCAAGCCTGCCGTTTGCCCGCCCGCAAAACCCCCCAAATGCTTCCCTGCAGCTCCCATGCCGTTTGCCAGCCCCGGCATTGTCCTTTTATGGTGGTTCAAGCCTGCCGTCTGCCAGCCCGCAAAACCCCCAAATGCTTCCCTGCAGCTCCCATGCCGTTTGCCAGCCCCGGCATTGTCCTTTTATGGTGGTTCAAGCCTGCCGTTTACCCGCCCGCAAAACCCACCAAATGCTTCCCTGCAGCTCCCATGCCGTTTGCCAGCCCCGGCATTGTCCTTTTAGGGTGGTTCAAGCCTGCCGTTTGCCAGCCCGCAAAACCCCGCAAATGCTTCCCTGCAGCTCCCATGCCGTTTGCCAGCCCCGGCATTGTCCTTGTCTGGGGGTTCCAGCGTGCCGTTTGCCAGCCGCAAAACTCCCAAACGCTTCTCTGCAGCTCCCATGCCGTTTGCCAGCTGCGACATTGTCTTTTTATGGAGGTTCAAGCCTGCGTTTTGGAGCCTTCCAAACGCCCAAAGTCCTCAAAACTCCCCTAACGCTTCCCTGCAACTCCCACGCGCCACTCGGGCCGCGGCAGACCCATCCTGCAGCTTCGACAAGTCCTTCAGGCCGTGGCATTGGGTTCCAGGCGCCGTCTGCGCGCCTGCAACACTTGCACACGCCTGCGTGCAGGCAGCCTCCATGCAGTTGGTGCTCGACAGCCCAATGGCTTTCATTTCTTTTTTGTTTTCGTTGTCTTTTTCTCGGGAACGTGCCATTGCTTGTTGTGACATGGTTTTCCCGATGGCATGTCATGCTTGACAGCAATGCGGCCACGTGACAGCGATGACCAAACAACAGTGGAGCAGACGGGGCAACTGTGCGCATGACGCCGTGTCTGCTTGCTGACTGCACCGTCCTTGACATAAAATTGATTGTTGCACACAGATCGATGGTTGATTTGCCCTGTCTCCACATTGCTGTTCACAAGTCCACTGCAAAATGGGCACTGGTAAGCAAAACTTTTTCCTGCGACAACGCCGTCCTTTACCGAAAATTTATGCCCACAGACACCCCGGTGGTCGATTTGCCCTGTCTTCACATTGCTGTTCACAAGGCCACTGCAGAATGGGCATTTGTAAACAACAGATTCCTCTGCCACAACACCGTCTTTCACTCGGAATCGCTTCCCGCAGGTTCGCCGATGATCTACTTCCCCTGTGCATATTCTGCTGATCACTGACTGCGCGCAAGCAGGACAGACATATTTGAAACTCTGTCCCCTCTGCGTTGCTTGTCGTTTCTTTGCCGGCAAAGTCTCCTCCTTGCTGGGCTTGCTGCCTTCCTGCCTTTTACCTGCTTGCAAGGCTCTCTGCTTTTCTTCGGCCTTTCCTGTCTCGTCTTTGCGTTGTTTTTCTTTTGGTTCTCCTTCTTGTGTTCTGGCCTCCTCCACTTCTCTTCTCCGTTTTTGTTCTGTGCTGGCATCCTCGGCATTCGCGCTGGTCATTTCTGCCCTTTCGTCTTCTCTCCGTTGTTTTGCCTCCGGCTTTGTCTCGTGCGTTCGCGTGCCCTCCTCTTCTCTTTTCCGTTTTCTTTCCGCGATGGCAGCCCAGACATCGGCGATGGCGCGTGCCTTTGTTTCTTCCGCTGCCCTCCGCGCGACTTTCGCCTGCGTTGCCGCTACCCGCTGTACTGCTTTGCTGATGCTTCCCCGGGGAATGGGGCACTGCCAGCAGTTGCTACAGACTTGGTCACCATTACAAGAACGATGTTGCGCCAGCCAGGATTCAAAAGCGCACGCTGCTTGCTTTACCTTGCAGACGCTGCATCTCCACCAGCCCCATGCTTTACCCGAACAATCTAAACACACTCTACCGCCCCTGCGTGCTCGTTTCCAGGCCCCGCCAGAAAATTTCTTTTCGTCCTTGCGCGTATTGCAAACACTACACACTTGTGTCTGTTCGCACGTCTTACAAATACGATAAAATGTGGCTTGTGGCCTTGCATGTTCTGTCTTGAATGCATCTTCCTGTTTCCACGCCGTGCAGGCCATGCATTGCCATCTATCCATCTATCTATCTATCCATCCAGCTATCTATCCATCTATCTCTCCATCTACTTATCTGTCTATCCAACTGTCTATCTATCTATCCGTCTATCTCTCTCTCTCTCTATCTCTCTACCTATCTATCCATCCATCCATCCATCCACCCATCCATCCATCTATCTCTCTCCCTCTCTCTGCAGGACCCCCCAAATAGGGGGGGTCGGCGGCACCCGGGCGCTAGCCCATTCTATTGAATGGAAAAAAAAAAGTCCCAAGATGGTTATTTTTCATGGAAATCTAATCCCATAAAAAATAACCATCTATGGGATTAATTTTTCCATTATATAACCATCTATCACCATCAATGGTTAATCTATAACTATGCTTATTAAATCTTATTAAATCTTATCAACCACTTGTGATTCATAGCATGAAGCTCCAATTGAGGCATCTTTTTCGAATTTTGTTTTTTCATCTGAAGTACTACTTGACAAACTTTTTTCAACAGTATTAGGAGAAACTGTTCCAGTCCAATATCAGTATTTTCCAAAGGCATTTTGAGGACCGAATCTGGATCAAACTGGCCTGGAGTGCCAGAGGCGACAAAGGTTCGAAGACCTGCCGGGCTGGAAATCAGTGACAGGGGAAGAGAAATTCGTGGGAATGGCTAGTGATGGTCATTGATTCATGGTTATTCATGGTCATTAATGGTCATTAATGGAAATTCATTGTTATTCATGATTTTTAATGGCTGTTAATGAATGCTAATGTTCCTGCATGTTTATTCATTGTCATGAATGGGTGTTTAATGGTTATTAATGGTTCTTTGACGGTTATTAGTGGCATATCAATATATACAATGTTTGTCATGGATATTGACGGAACTCAACCAGCAATAATTTGGGATGTCAATCCCAATTTTACCATTGGAAAATAGGGATGGGAACTCGACCCATCCACATCCAACGTTTTTGGCGCCGGGTCGCTTCCGCCGGCCCTAGGTCCTTTTCCCGAGAAATAAAAAATAACATGATATAACGACCCCCCCTCCAAAAAAAACAACTTATCACTGATAAGTATAAGTTATCTTTTTTATTCTTTTTTAATGACCATATTTTAGTATAGAATATAGAATCTGTAGTTTTCGATTTTTTGGGTTGCCGTATACTCGCTCTACCGGTATACCTGGGACCACCCGTTTCACCATTGGTTTCACCATTGTCGTCGCCTCTGCAGAGACCTCAGCTTCGCCATCGGCAGCGCCAAAGGAGGGCAAAGCCATGGCCAAGAAACGGAGTCGCTCCGTCACTGGGAGAACCCAAGAAATGTCATTGGTTTTATTACATGAACCCAATGTAATGTGTGTAAATGTGTAAATGTGTAAGAACCCATTTGGTGAATCTTCATTGGTTTTCTTACACATTTACACACAAGGACGATGGTTCCACATAATCATTGAGGCGCAAATTAAATTGTTTCATCAGTTTCATGTTTTTTTGAATGAATACACCACCTTAGCATGTGTTTATATACATGTTTGCATTGTCTAGACAGCAGGTTAAGGGCAAGATCTGGACCTTTGGACAGTCTTTTTCATCAAGTGCGTAGCTACTTTCATGTATAGATGCCTGCGGCCGAGGCGACACAATACAAATTGCATTGCCCACAAATCAATCAAAATTTGGATCATGTAATGCATACCTGATAAATTATACAAATTAATCAAAATCGCACTAAAATTTGCCACCTAAAAAGGGTGCCTAGATCAAAAAGATAAATTTAGAAAAATGAGAGGGAGACCCCTGTTGCAAGTCTTTCGCTGCAACGCTCAATATTGGCTAGAATTCCAAACAACCGCTTAAACACCTGCCCGATCCCTTCAGCTCTTTTCGAGCACGACATTTTCAGAGCGGTCACTCATGAGTCATGATGTTTCTGAGGCCAGTGATGGAGACTAAGAATTCCAATTTGACTGGGCAAACTCGTTCAGCAACCGATATATACCCGTGGGTTCTGCCATTGAACCGAAGAAAAAAACGCAGGGTCTGACCGCAAGCGAAGTCTTACCCTTTGCAGAAAAGAATTGAGACATGTGCCTATCAACCGAATCCAGCTCAAAGGGCCGCATAGGGAGTTCTTGGATCCCTGTTACATATGAATATGGCCATGAATTGGAGGTTTATGCCCTATCAAAAAACCATACCCAAATATCATGTTTGGTTCTATATCCCATGAAAAGTAGATCCAGAAAAGGGCTATTTTTTTTTTTACATGACCCCATCTATTCTTCTACCAAACCCATGGAGAAAGCTCACCATGAGAAACCAGTGCCTCTGAAAACATCAGTCGAACAGTTCGGGACGCTCAGAACATGTCACCCTTGCCCAGCCCTTTCGCGTTCATGGGCCTGGCCCATTCAGGGAGAAAGTCACTGGTTAGAAACCATAGTTAGACTCAATGTATTGACACGTAATATATATATATATATGCATAATATAATATATGTATGTATATATATATTTATATTTATATTTATATTTATGTATGTATATATATATAAATATAAATATAAATATATATATATATACATACAGAATGTGTATATGTTATATATATATATACAGTATATATTAATATAGTATGGGGCTAACTCGCTTATTGGAAACTTAAGATCATCAGGGTCAAAATGACCTGCTCAGTGGGATGATCCTCCAAATGATCATCCAAGTGATGGCCAGGGGTGCCCGAATTCTAAGAGACCTCCAGGACTCAATGGATTCATGATTTTGAGGAATTTTCTAGAGGAAGCCTGATTTTGTGTCATTCCCCCCAAAAAAAAACGGCGTTGTTGCAAGTGTTCCTCCAAGCAAATTGTGGCAGACAAAAATGTTCAGCTCAACATGAAGCAACGATGGCACCATTTGGCCAGTGGGAACCATGCGAAGCAGCTGTGATTTTGGCCTCTTCCTGGTGTCCTCAAAGAATCTTCAGACTCGAAGACCTCCTTTGAAAGTGACTACTATACAGTCCATATCTACCAGATATCAGATAGATAAATATATATATATATATGGAATATAGACAGATATCAGTGATATATATATATATTATACACTATATATTATAATATATGTACAGATATAGATATCAGATTCCATATCTATACAGTGATAGATCGATATCAGGAAAAAAAAAAAGACCATCGATGCAACTCTTTTTACCTCCTCATCATCCCCAGGGGTTACCCAGTGACCAAGTTGCCCCGCCTTTCTTCCAGCTCATCTGGTGTCATCTTGGTCGTAGCCTTGGGGAGTCAGAATTTGGACTTGAGATCATCAATCATCCCATGTTTAGGCTAAAGAAAGAACAACAACTGGGTATGGGTCAAAATTAGGTACCCCAAAATTATGGATGGTTATTAATACTAAACTAGACTAACATCTGTGGTTCCCTAGGTCTTCCATTTTGACCCACATCCAACTGTTGCAAAATAAGAAAACTGCAGAAAATAGGTCATCGGTCATCAACAAAGACTTTTTCTAATGGAATCACTGAATCGATGACACCCTGGTGCCAACCGTTCGATTCAATGGATTGGTTTTAGTCGGGAAAATCTACAGGAAACCATAGATTTTCCCATGAAATATAGATTAAACCAATCCATTGATAGATTGAATAACCCTTCACCTGTAATTCTCAACCAGAGATTTTAGTGACGCTTCAAAACAGTGGGGCTGAATCCATCTGGGAAGTGGCAACTTCCTACTAGTGCCTAGAAATTTTGAGATCACTTGTTGGGTGTTTACATACGCATTTTTTTTGCGGTTCATCTGCAAATCACTTCCCCCAATATGAACCCTTCGCCAAGGTTGACTTAGAATCATGGCACGTTTTGCCAACATGTTTTTCTTGTTATACACAGCAAAATCCCACAATGAATCATCATATGTTCCATTAGCATGTGTTTTTTTGAAAATTTGGCTGGTGTTAGTCAAAAGAAATTGGGAAACAACCCCAACTCATCCTCAAGTCAAAACATTATCTACAACAAATTCTAATACCGAAACACCCAAAAAAAGACAGGTATCTGTTTAAATGCTTCTTTGGAGGTTCCATTTTCAGACACATGTTCAATATCATAATATCACCATCCATCAGATGGTGGGTTTCCCCGATTCTTGTTGCTTCCCATCGAATCGCAGTACCAGTTTTTTTGCGGGTCACCTTTCAAATCCTTTTGAAATCCCATGAAGTTACCATTAGAATTAAATACATTAAATCACTACTGATCTCATCAATTCCCATCGAAATACCATCAAATCCCATTAAAAAGTCCCATTGAAGTTCCATTAAATCCCATAAAACATCATTTAAAGTTCAAAAAAGAAACATAATTCCCATCTAAAATATCTAAAATCATCCCATCCCCTTTTGTTGGGCCCGAAAAATTCGACCTAGCCCCCGCTTTCCGTTCCGTTTTCCGTTCGGGCAACGTAGCGCGGCCGGTGGTCCGCGTCGAAGTGCACGGCGGGGGCCGCCAGGGCGAAGGGAGGCGGCTTCACCGGCTCGCGCTCCTGGTCCGCTGGGACCCTGGGATGAGGTGGTGATTTTTGGGATTTTTGGGCATCAATAATACCCTCTGGTTATGTCAAAATAGCTAACTGGAAAATGGCTCATAGAAATACTGGTAAACTAACATAGCTATTGAAAATGGCCCATAGAAATAGTTGATTTACCATGGAAAATCAACAGTAAATCACCAGTTATCAATCGTACCCTCTGGTTATAACTAACATCTGGTGGGTTTTACTCACCAAATATGGTGGGTTTAATGGGATTGATACCCTCTGGTTATGTCAAAATAGCTAACTGGAAAATGGCCCATAGAAATAGTTGATTTAGCCAGCTATAAAATTGTGATTTTTAGTAGCTATGTTAGTTTACCAGAGGGTAATAGGGATTAAACGACCATAGGGGTTAAACAATCTAATGGTAATGGGAAACAATGGTTTCAACACTGACAAGAAGAGGACCTGAAACTAACATACCTGAAACTGATAACAGTTAGTGGAAATTGTTCAAATATTGATTGAGATTAACAGTAATAATGATAATGAATGGGATTAAGCAACAATAGGGATTAAACAAAAAGTTATGGGATAAGTAACAAATGGGATGCAAAAGATTAACAGTGACAATGATAATGATTAACAATAGGGATTCAAATGGGATTAACAATGATAATGATTAACGAATGCATTTAACTACCATGCTTTATTCAATTAATGGGATTTCATGGGATTTAACTATGGAAAAATGTTGGTTTCATGGGAATAAACGATGGGAAATGCTGATTTCATGGGAATGAATGAGACTTAGTGATGGTTTCGTAGGGTTTCATAGCATGCAGGGGTGGGGTGGGGATTCTTGCAATAATGACAGTAATAGAAGCAAAGGAAACAAGAGTGATAATGCATTAATGGGGATTATTGCTATTAATGGTGATAATAATTAATCTAATGGTGGTAATAGTGAAACCCCTCTAGTTTCATAGTAATAGTAGGAATAGTAGTAATAATTATAATGGTGATTCTTCTTAGCAATAGTGATTACTAATAATGGTATTAATAGTCCTATATAGATTAATAGCAATAAGTAATCGCAGTGATTGTTCGTAGGAATAATGACTACGAAGAATGGGATTAACATTGATTAAATGTATAACCAACAGTACGGATTACATAACCAACAGTAGCGATTCAAGAATCTGATGGGATAAGTATCATATCAAATTCCTTTCTTTTGCAAAATCCTCAAACAATCCAATGCTCATCCAGGGTGAAGGAATATTCGCTAGGGGGATCCGATGAACTTTAGATCCCCCAACCTGATTATTTTAGCCATCAAGATATGAGCCATGGTCAATATTCACTAAAAATGGTTGATGGTCATTCCCTATGAACCATTGGATGACTAGCCCCGTTTTTAATGGTTATTAACCATGAGTATTGACCATAGCTCATATGGCGTTTTCACCACCCATCGCAACGCAAGAAAAACCGTATCATTTCTACGGCTTCGATCCAGACCAGCGTCATGTTCCCTCCAATCTCTCCAACAAAAAACCAGCGAATTGAGCCTTACATTCTGCGAATCTTACATAGCTGCAAAATCACCAAGAAAGTAATAGGTACCCTCTGGTGAACTAACATTTTTCAATGGAAAATTACCATTTTTCATGGGAAAAACCACGAAATCAATGGGCCATTTTCAATAGCTATGTTAGTTTACCAGAGGGTAACTAGTCAAACTAACTGGGCCATCCACAGCATAGCTACCCTCTATAAAAATCAAACATGGCAATGGAAAATCCTTCATTTATGGTTGATGTTCCAATCAAAACCTTCATGTAATACTGGTTGGTGGCTTTAACCATCTTGAAAAATATCAGTCAATGGGAAGGATTATCCCATATATGAAATGGAAAATTAAATTCATGTTCCAAACCACCAACCAGTCATGTAATTCTAGGAGAGGTTCATTTGCCATCTTTGATTTGCCGGAGCAAACATGTCTGTTTCTTGCTGCTCCAACCAAATCAAAAAAAACGGCGGCGTGTTAACCGCGCACGCCTGGACCTGTGCGTCTTTGAACTTCTTGAAGTGCACCTTCTCTTCAACCACCAAGTCCCGCGCCTGGGAACATTCGATCTGCAAAACGTTTCAGCAAAAAAAATGAGGTACCCTAAAATCCGTCGTTTATCACATTAGAATGGCTATAGATCCATGGTTCATCACATTCGAATGGCATAGAATGGCTGATCCACGGTTCATCACATTAGGATGGCAGATCCATGGTTCGTCACATTAGAACGGCTATAGATCCATGGTTCATCACATTAGAATGGCTATAGATCCATGGTTCATCCAATTAGAATGGCTATAGATCCATGGTTCATCACATTAGAATGGCTATAGATCCATGGTTCATCACATCAAAATGGCTATAGATCCATGGTTTATCACATTAGAATGGCTATAGATCCATGGTTTATCACATTAGAACGGCTATAGATCCATGGTTCATCACATTAGAATGGCTATAGATCCATGGTTTATCACATTAGAATGGCTATAGATCCATGGTTTATCACATTAGAATGGCTATATATCCATGGTTCATCACATTAGAATGGCTACAGTATCTATCCATGGTTCATCACATTAGAATGGCTATAGATCCATGGTTTATCACATTAGAACGGCTATAGATCAATGGTTCATCACATTAGAATGGCTACAGTATCTATCCATGGTTCATCACATTAGAATGGCTATAGATCCATGGTTCATCACATTAGAATGGCTACAGTATCTATCCATGGTTCATCACATTAGAATGGCTATAGATCCATGGTTTATCACATTAGAACGGCTATAGATCAATGGTTCATCACATTAGAATGGCTATAGATCCATGGTCATCACATTAGAATGGCTATAGATCCATGGTTCATCACATTAGAATGGCTATAGATCCATTGTTTATCACATTAGAATGGCTATAGATCCATTGTTTATCACATTAGAATGGCTATAGATCCATGGTTCATCACATTAGAATGGCTATAGATCCATGGTTTATCACATTAGAATGGCTATAGATCCATGGTTTATCACATTAGAATGGCTATAGATCCATGGTTACCTGCGCACTAGGTACTATTAGTCTGGGCAAACTAACATAGCTCTGGAAAATGGCCCATAGAAATAGATGGTTTACCATGTTTACCTATTAAAAATTGCATAACATGGTATAACATGGTGATTTTCTATAAGGTCTCGGCTCTGCGCCCATTGGAGGGAAGAACTACCCCCCCTCCTTTGGGTTAGCCTTGTTCCTTAGCGGGTGTGCGCGCGATACCCGCGGGCTGCTTCGCTTCGTGCTAAGCGGCCTCTGCAAGCGCTGGCAGCTGGTGATCGCAGTGCTCTGCCCCGGACCGGGCATCACCTCCTTGAGGAGCACCTGGTGGTTGTGTATGCCCTCCTGGACTGCACTACGCTACATCCTTGTTGCCCTCTTTGGTGTCCTCCTGAACATCCACCATTACGCCTTCGCAGCGCCGATCCCAGAGACGTGGGAGAGCATCAGCTCGGCGGCAGTGGTTCCTGTTCAAGCGAGGTTGGATCACACTCAACCGACAACAGCTGCGACGGATCTATTTCACCCTGGCCAAGCATCATTCGCGAGATCCCTTTTACCTTGCCAAGATCATCGACAAGATGGAGCTCCAACCTTGGAAGTGTCAATGTGGACGCCTCAACAAGAAGACCGCCCGCACATGTGCTTCCTGCCATTGGGGATACGCTCCAGTGCCGCAGAACTGGCAATGGTCCCAGACTTCTTGGCCCCATTGGGATCAGCGACAACAAGTGAAGCCACCGAGAGCCAGCAGTGCAAGATCCACCAATTCGAATCGAACCGATCGTTCCAGTCGGTCTTATCGCACGGATGCTTCAGACCGTACAGATGGAGCTCATCCCTCTGCCGACAGCCCCAGGCCGAAAAACGGCAAATCAAAGAGGTCCAATCGTCGTCAACGCAAAGCCCCCAGGGGATCCAAGCCCTCGGCCACAGACGACATCGATGGCTTCAAGCGTTCCCAGGAGCCAGTTTGGTCCTCCAATTTGCCCAGATTGCAATCTGTGCCGGATTCCACTCCAACCCCTGCGACATCGTCATCAGCGGAAGAGCAGCTCCGAACTTTGACTGGGCTGCTGCGCAGGTCTCCGGATCAACTCACTCCGGAAACACAGGCGTATCTTACGTCCTTGACGGTGAAGGCCAATCATTCCACGGCGAAGTCCCTCCACAGCTCTGTGACCAAGCTCGAGAAGGCCCAGAACGCCCTGACAGAAGCTCAAGGCGCAAGGCTGCAGCTCCACAGCAAATGGAGAAACTTTGTTACAGACGCAGTGGCAAGATGGACCCAGTCAACAGAGGAATTCAAGAAGGACGACCAGATCCTCGAGGCACAGATTCAGGCAGCAAAAGATGCCCTCATCGCCATCAAGGAACAGTACGCCCAGACGCAATCGCAGATGGGCATGGCTGGCGTTACATCCATCGAGATTTCGGACGAGGAGGAGAACAAAATGGATGCAGCATCCGTGAAAATCTCAGATGGTTTGCAGCAGATGATGGGCTCTTTGAACAATCTCAAGGAGACGGCCGATCAGATGGTGGAGGAGCAGCAAAAAGCGTCCAAGCGGCCGCGTCTGGACGGAGCTGCATTAGAAGATCAGTCTTTTATGGAGCCCGACAAGGTGAAGCCCTAGGGTCTGCTTGTCAAGGGCGTCAACTTGGGACGTCAGAGGCTGTGGTGGCATATTGGAGCCATTCGATTTGTGACGAGCCCACCTTCAAGTCGTTATGGGCAGCCCGCCTTGAGGGTCTGCAGGCCGCCTTTGACTTGGGGCTCCCTTCAACAGCTCCATTGGTGCGCACACCGCAGTGCTGTGGGAAACGCAGTGGTCCCAGAAAGGTTTCCTTCTCTAATACAATTCGTTTGCAATTTTGTGCGGCGGACTCGCTGCTTAGCGCCAGCATGGACATCTCAGTTGAGGCGTTCTCCACTTGGACAGAGAAACCGTGGTCTCTGCACCGGCTCTCAATCTCATCTTTTACAACTCTTCAACCTTCTCCACATGGCGACTCCTTTTCACAAGGGCGAGATGAAGAGGTTCTCTATGGTGATGATGAAGGTTCTTTTGTTCAGGCGCATGCAATCAAACGCCTGCGAAATGAATTTCAACAACCTGACTGGCCCGGGTTTGATCAGCAAGACGTGCATGATGCAGGAGATCCTGATGATGGTTCGACTGCACATTCTACATCGTCCGACAATGAGCATGACAGCCAGCGTTCTACCTCACCTGAGCGGGTGACTGAATCTGCTCCACACCGAGATGGGGTGGTGAGAACCGTTTTGTTGTATTGGCGTGACAATCCAGCCATACATGCTCAGATCTCCAGCCTTGACGTTGAAGGTCAGCTTGCCGAAATTGCTGAACATCTTGGTTTTGATCGACATGATCTTGTCCAAGTTTATCGGGTCAATGTTGAGTTGAAGTACATCCCAGCACACATTACGCCCTTGTTGGTGCACCATCTTACAGATTTTGTGCCCGGGGAAGCGGTTTGCCTTTGCCTTGTCGACGTGGAGATTCATGGAAATCGTCATGAACATCACTATGCAACCTTCCCGGCGGTGGACCGTCGTGTGGTGGTTATGCCTCAAAGATTGACAAGGCGCCTCATTTTGGAGCTTTCCCTCACCCTGTATTATTGTCAGAGGGTTCAGCATCGATGCATCGTCAAGGTCAACGACAAGCTGATTCCATTGCAGGATGAGCAGTTCTTTTGGGCATCGCATGGGGACTATGTGCTGATCAGCGTCCCCCCTGATGAAGAGTGTGACGACACCACATCGCACCTCATGGAAGAGGCATTGCGTGATGCTCGACGCTCTATGCTTGATTCCCCATTGGCCACGCCACAAGATGGGTACTCCCCAAGCTTGGTTCCATCTGAAGAAATTCGTCAAGAGTATGGGCAGGCAGCTGATGATGCTACAAGCTTGATGCAGACAGCTTCTCCGTTGCCGCTCCCACTCATGGACATCTCTGCCAAAATCCTTAATACCAATGATGTTGATCTGCCCCTGGATACTGAGGCATGTATCTCCACTGGCCGTGATTTCGCTTTGTATGATCAGAGTGCCTCAACCCTGCCCCCATCGAAACGCCTCAGTTGGACGGAGGAATTCCTACGGGCCATGGGGGCACTGCAGACTGCACAAGAAGATATGCCTGAGTTTCCTGCAGAGCAGAATGTGCCCTTGGCTGACCTTCCTTCTTGGATCCAAGAGCTCTGGCCTATTTGGCAACAATTCGCCAGACCAGGCCCTGGTGCAGTCGAGTACATGGCAAGGGTCGAAACCTGGTACACTGACCACAGCCGAGTTCAACATTGCCTTTCCTCGCGCATTGTGATTTTGGGGGCCGATCCCACTTCTTGGGTCACTGACATCCTGGCCGCTTGGCGAGATTTGGTGCTGCCTGGCCACGACATTCAGATTGTGGCGGTTCTCCCCATGACTGATGACCAGGCTCCCAATATATGTGCACAGCTATTGTTGATTCAACGACCTGACCCATTTTTACGTTCGATCATTGTCACTATCTCGGACACGGCTGTACAACGAGGCTTACCACAGTCGTGTGCCGTTGTTGCTGGTGATCATGTACGACTTCACTCCGTTTTGTTGATGACCAACATGCTCTATCACTGTCCTCCCGAGGTGCTTACAAATCGTTGCAGATTGTATTACGGCACAAGGGAGCTACGTGGGGAGGCGTACATTCCAGCTGTCCATGGGGATGTCTTCAACCTCATTATTCAACGTGATGTGACAGTGGATATCCATACGTTGATCGGGCTTCCTGATCCACATCTTCGACAGCGACTGGCAGCACTGCTGGAACAAGGCATCCACTATTTGCATGTCCAAGATGGAGAACGCCCCGATCTCCCTGCTGTTCTTGCCCCTGATTGGTTTAGCCAGCTCGAACAGGCTTTTGACACCCATGCTGCTCCTGAGCATCTCGAAGAAGGCCCCGTCTTCTACATTCACACATGGTACCTGGATGCAGAGACCACATCAAGGTGTCCCGTATCCAGACCGGTTCGTCTTCTACAAGATCGCCGAACATGGAGAGGCTCTTTGATTGCGGTATGGCAAGATCAAATTCACACGCATCAGTCGATTGACTTTGCTGTTGTGGACCCTACGCCACCACGTTTGCCATGGATGTCACCCACTGCCCACATACTGCTAACGCAAAGGGCCGACCCGATTCATGCCTCTGTTTTGGTCAGTGCAATCTCACACCAAGGTGAGGACCCACTGATGATGCAGGCTATGTATTATCTCCCGAACCGGGTTTCTGGAGCAGACGTCATCGAGGCTCATTTTGCCCAAGATCTACGTGGTCCTTGCCGTGTTCGTAGAGGTGCTCATGTTTTTCCAGCGATCCAGGCCGTTCAGATTGGCAATGGCGACAGTCTTGAAATAGATCTACCGCCAAGTACCACAATTTCAACACCAGAGGCTGATGACGCCGTCAATATGCTTCAGACTCATGCTCAAGTGGTTCAGAAGAAAACACACCCGGTGACTCTGTCGCTTGATGCAGTGATTCCGCCCATGGTCGACAAGGACCTCAGCAAGGTGAACCATCCTGAGCTTCTGTTTTCTGAAGAGGAGGATTGGCCTCAACGCCTTCAGGAAATGAGCCTCTCATTTGGCCCACTACCAGAGGCTCTTGACATGCGTGCTTCTACACTACATGCTCTTCAAGACCCAGGCAGCTACATTGAGCCTTCCTTCGCGGGAAAATTGGCTCTCTATGTCGATGGCTCCGCTCGAGGACATGGTGCTGCTTGGAGCGTCATTGCGGTTGAGTATGACTGGTATGGTTCTCCTACCCTTCTTGGCGCTCTCTCTGGACGAGTTGAAATCAATGGCAGCTCTCCACAATGGATTGGCGCACTACATGCTGACAACGTGGCGGCGGAGCTCACTGCCTCTGTTGCTGCACATTTGGTTGCGCTGGTGATGGGACGATCGGCTTTTACAGTGATTCGTCCCGACCTGAAGCTCAGCGCAATGCTTTCAACATCCTCATGGTCATGTGGTTCTCACTGTGAATTGGTCGCGTTGGCGCACTGGCTTGGCACCTGGTTTACGCAGGAAGGAGGCAGCTGCAACGAGGTCCGAGGACACACGGCTCATCCTTGGAATGATCTTGCCGACTCAGTTGCCCGACATGCCCTTGCTGATGTTCCCCTTGTTGGACACATTGATTTTGCGTTTTGTCACCAAGCCATTCTTTCCGGAGATGTGAAATGGGCATGGCTGGGTTTGCAGCCACCTGGTTATGCTGACTGCTTGCCGCCACATGGCGTGCCTACCAGCTGGCTAGCTCAACCTTCTTTACGCAAGATTGACCCACCGCCATCAGGTGTTGATGTTGAGTACGGTGCTTGGCACCAAGTCCATTTCTCGATTGCTTCAGTCAATGTGCTTGCCCTATCCCAAGATCTACATGATTTACCATTTGAGACGGCCTCCTCACGAGCTGAACGTTTAGATTCTCAATGGCACCAACAACAGCTTGCGGTTGTGGGACTTCAAGAGTCACGCCGTGCGGAAGGCCGTTATACCACATCACATTACCATGTTTTCGCTTCGGGCGCTGCCCTCAATGGAGGAGCTCCACACGGAGGTTGTGAATTGTGGTTGCATAAGAAGTTGCCCTTCCTTCATGCGCAAGACCATTCTTTGTCTTTTGCGCAATTGCGCCCGGTTGTCTCCTGTGCAGACCCCCGGCGTTTGGTGGTGCATCTTCATGGTGATCGGTTTTGCTGCTCCTATGTCGTGCTACATGCTCCATGTCGTAGCCAGCACACCTCCCTTGAAGAGCTGACACAATGGTGGGCGACAACGACTCAGCTCCTTTCTCAAGCTGAGTTGGCTCCTATGACCTGGCTGCTCATTGATGCCAACGCCCCCTTGGCGACCAGTGCCTGTGAGCACTTTGGTGATCATGGTAGCGAACCTATGAATGACCAGGGCCACTTGTTTGAAAAGTTTATCCTTGAGGGTGATTGGTATGCCCCCACGACCATGCATTGGTGTCACAGTGGGCCTCATGCCACATGGACACATCCGAGAGGCCACAAGTTGCGTCGAGACTATGTCTTGTGTAGCGCTCATGCCCTCAGATGGTGCAGTGTTTCGTGGACCGACCAAGCATACGACGGTGGCTTTGCACATGATGACCACATTCCGATTTGCTTGCAGCATTCTGGTTGGTGGCACCTTGAGCCCTCTGCCTCCACATATCAATGGGACCGCTGTGCATTTCTGGATCCTACCACATGTGCTGCATTTCAGCAAGCTTTGACGACGTTGCCAGTACCCAGCTGGACTGTTCATGTCAATGATCATGCAGCTCATTTCCAACATGGGGTGATGCAACTGGCACGGCAGTTCTTTACGAAGCAACCAGGTGAAAAAGTGAGGCCAAAGTTGTCCGAGCCCACGATTGCGCTCATTCAACTCAAACGCTCCTTTCTTGACTATGCTCGCGCTCAAGGATGTGTTCAGGCTGACGACGTCAAAGCAGAGCTTCGCAGCATTGAACGACTGGTGCGTGCACGTGTTCTTGAAGATCACCGAGTTTTCTATGACCAATTGATTTCGCAGCTTGCTCAAGACGGAGCACTTCATGATTTTCGATCCGTTTATCAACTGTTGAGCCGACTTGGAGGACGACCCCGGCACAAATCTGGCAAAGGTCGACCGCTTCCACTCCTGAAGGACGAAAAAGGAAATGCAGTCACCTCATTCCAAGATCAACAGCGCCTTTGGCTTCGTCAGTTTGCTGCAGTTGAGGGCGGTCTGCCTATTGCCAGACAGGCTCTCCCGCAGTTTATGCCGGCGGCCTTGGGGTTACCAGCGCATCATCTTGACCTTGCTGCCATTCCCACGTGTGAGCAGTTGGCATCCAAGGTACGCAAGATGAAACGCGGCAAAGCTCCAGGCCCTGACGGTCTTCCTGCCGAAATCTTCAAAGCAGGAGCTCTCCCCATGCTGCACCACGTGACAGCGTTGACTACAAAGACAGCCTTCCATGCCAGGGAGCCTGACAGTTGGAGAGGAGGAAGGCTGATACCTCTACACAAAGGAAAATCAGCCAAGTCGGACCCAACTGGTTACAGATCTATCTTTGTGAGCAATTTTGTCACCAAGATGTACCACTCGGTTTTGCGAGACCATCTGGTTGAAGTGTGGCAGCAGGCGATCTCACATTTGCAGTTTGGTGGACGCAAGGGATGCAGTTCTGACACCCCACATTTGCTGGTTCAACAACACTTCGAGTATGCCCACACACGCAAACTGCCCTCGGCCGCTCTGTTCGTTGATTTCAAATCTGCTTTCTATACAATCATTCGACAGGGGCTTTTCTCGGAACAATTGGATGCGACCACCTTTATGATTGCCATGCAGCGGCTAGGGGTTGCTCCACAAGAACTGACAACGCTCCTTGCCACCGCCGACCACGATGTGGCCACCCAGGGGCTCTCAGCTCATGTAGAGGCGTTGCTCACGGATTTATTCAAGGGCACCTACTTTGAGCTCGATGGGCTATCGGAAGTGGCACTGACATCACGTGGCACTCGCCCCGGTGATCCTGTGGGCGACATTTTGTTCAACTTGGTGATGACCATTGTCCTCAAGGATATCACGCGGTCGATCCAGGATTCATCGAATGCCTTATGGCTTGGTGGCCAAGCACCTGTCGATGACTTGCATGGCTATGCCGACGTGCCGGAGCATGCTTTCTATGAGGTTGCCTTCGTGGATGACCTGGCCGTGCTCTTGCGTGCCCCCGATATTGGCCAGCTCCTTGAGTTGGCATCCCAGTCCTTGCAGGCTGTTCATCGTGCCGCCGCTCAACGTGGGTTAGCTCTCAACATGCAAGCGGGCAAGACTGAGCTACTGTGCGCCCTGGTTGGGCCGGGCGCTCGTAAGGCCAAGGTGCAGCTTGCTAGCCAGCACAACTTACACCCTGTCATCATCAATGAGCAACCACATCAACTCCGAGTGATCCACGCCTATCGGCACTTGGGAGGTTGGGTTCATGCAGATGCACAGCCGCGCCATACGATGCGAGAGCGCCTTACTGCAGCTCGTCAAGCGTGGGGCCCTTTGGTACGACCCTTCTTCAAGAAGTCCTCGGTTCTCTTAACCACGAAGGTCCAGGTCATGCAATCATTGGTAGTCTCACGGCTTACCTACAACATGCACGTGCTCACCAAGCTATCGCCTCGAGTTCTGCACGAATGGGAAGCGGGCTTGCGTACTATGATTGCACCCTTGGCTCGACCTTTTCTGAGTGGCCTTCCCCCTTTCCAGTTCACGACCAGCACGCTTTGTGGATTGATTGGAGTTTTGGCGCCCACAGACCAATTGCATGTGAACCGTTTGCGCTACGTGAAACGATTGGTGCAACATTGTCCAGTTGTTCTTTGGAACTTGTTGCATGCATTGGAGCTGAGCCCCTACTCTTGGATCTCCTCTTTGCGCTCTTCCCTGGCCTGGTTGGGACAGCATTATGGACCGACACGTCTTCCAGGTCCTGATGCTCCGCTTGAAGATTGGTGGTCGCTCATCTCTTTGGCCGATCAATGGGGTGGATTTATCAAGAGGGCCACCAAGGCCTGCCTTTCATTTCAGAAGGAACGTGCCCAGCAGCTGGTGTGGGAGAAAAGCATGGCTGCCCAACTTGCTCAAGACGATGCGCTCGCCTCCATGGAGCAGGTGCGGCCGCCTACCGAGTCGTGGGCGTGTGACAAATGCGACATGGTTTTTCTTTCCAAGAAGGCCCTGGCAGTGCATGCAGTAAAGGTACATCAGTACAGAGCACTGGTCCAGCATTTTGCCATTGATGGCACTTGCCCATCTTGCTGCCGAGTCTTTCATCAGCGTAGTCGCTTGATGGCGCACCTTCGAACTATGAGTTCATGCATGGATCAGTTGAGGGCCTGTTTTCCTCCGCTACCAGAAGCCCACATTCGTGAGCTGAATGACCTAGATGCCGCTCATGCCAGAGAGATGAAAGCGCAGGGATGGTTTGGTACCCGTGCTCTTCATCCAGCAGTTCGTGGAATAGGTCCTCCTCTTCCACCGGTGGGTTCACCAGCAGCGGCCCTGATGTTGCGTAAGTGGACACAACGACGTCCTCCTGACCATGAGCCTATGTTTGCAGCTCTTGCTGGCCATTGCACTCTTCCTCAAGGCGCGGATAACAACCCTGAGGCCAAAGCCGATCAGCAGGATTCATCCATCTGCTTTGTGGTGCAGGCCAAGGGCTACATCTGTGGTAAGGATGACCGCTATGCCATGGAAGGACTTGCGCGTCTACACGCAATTCTGCATATTCGCACACTTTGCTTCATTCATTTCTTTAGCGGGTTTCGGAGAGAGCATGACCTCCAGGCCTGCATTGAAGGACATTGGGTGCAAGGAGTTACTCATCGTGACGTGCAATTTTAGCTATAGCCATGTTCCATGAATTTTCAGGGATCAAGTTGTTTTTTGGGGGTTTGGAGTGCCTGGTGGGCCCTGGTATGCTTATCTATGGATATATTATGGGTTTCCACCATCCCTCTGTGCCCAGTCAAAGGGGGTCAACAAGGAGAATCCGAAACGGGAAAGCGGAGGACAACAAGGCACTGAAGAGACCCACACCAATCAAAAGTCACGCGTTAAGAAAACTTGTGCTTTTCAAGGAAACCTTTCTTATAACTTATAATAGCTCCTTAGTTAATAAATGCCCTTTCATTAAGGGGAAAAAACTTAATTAAGAAAACAATTTTTAATGATAATAGGTGCTTGAAAGATTTTGTTCATAATTAGGAAAAATATTATTTAAGGATGTTTTTCTTAAATTGAAGGAATTTTTTCAATTTTTATATGGTCAGCTGTAAAACCCTAAGCTTCTGAAACTTGAGTGGCGAAGCTTCGCGGTTTTCCACGCACTGGGGTGGGTTCGCATCCTATCGGTGGGGTAGGGCACGCCTCTAACGCATCTCAGGTGCACGCCAGAAAGAAGTAGAAGAAATCGATGCGTGTATTCCGCTGCGTCCTGATGTGAGAAAAAATGGAAAACTGGAAAAAATAAAGAACCAAAAATTAGAATCTTATTTTGTTATGTTTCGAACATTTTGAAATTTTCAGATGTTGATAACATGTTCTTTTAATCCAAAACAAACGAAACAACATGTTTAAATTCAAAGATTTATTTTTAAATAAAAAAGTTGTGTGGGACTTGGTGGTTTCGTGGGTGAGATGCTTGCAAGAAGTAAGAGATGAGATGATACACTTCCTTTGGAAAATAACCTTTCTGGATTTATCTTCCAGCATGAAGCATTCTTCGGTTTGATTGAACATGGGAAAATAGCGCGCTTTCATCCTGAAAACAAAAACAATATGAAAATTGAACACTTCAAATCCCAAATCTTCAAATCCAACACCCCCAAATGTTTCTGTTTTGTAGGATTGTTGCAGTGTGGTGGGCAGCACCACAATTTGTAGTTTCAGCGCGTGTCAATATGTGTTCAAGTTGAAAAACAAATGGTGTTCCCTTTAGCCACAGAATACGTCATAGATTTGTTGGAAATGTTGATCACAAGACAATCATTAAGCAAAACTTTGCATGGATAAAAAGTTGGATGGATAAATATATATAGAGAGAGAGAGGGTGTATATATATATTATATGTGTGTGTGTGGTATATGTATATCTTGGCATGCCAGCTCAGCAACTTGAAGATTGTTGGGGGGAATATCAAGTTGCTGAGGATTTGTGGGAAATCCTTAGCAAATGAATGTGTATAACATGACCATGACCCAACCAGCACAAATGGTAAAGCTGGTTGATATGGAGTGCTGGGTGTAGCGTAGGTTTAAGTTGCCGAGGAGTTTTCGGAAATCCTCAGCAACTTCAGTGTCACGCATTATGTTGGAAGTTGCTGACTCAATTATGTTTCCGTCTACAGTATACTGTATCTACTCCTAACTCTGCCGTTTATCTATTCCACATAGTCAGGAGTTTGGGTATCAGGACGAAATCTATCAGAATCAGCACAGCTTCTAGAAGAAAAATAATAGAATAATCTACAGAAACATCCTCTTTCCGAACTAGTCTTGTTGCTTGTTGCTCTTGTTCAACCAGCCACATTGCTGATACATGTTGATGTTAATTACACACCTATCACTACCCATGCAAGAATGACCACCCAATCATAACCTGACCTAGTGAACCAAGTCTATTCGAGAGTGTGCCGTCGATGATCTGAATTTACGCATTGAAGTTTCCCAGCAAATCATCCTTCGTGCTTGACGAAAAGACGGAAATTGTGAAGAATCCTTCATGCTGGAAGATAAACCCAGAACACGAAAGTTTTTTTCCCACACAAGTATTGGACACTCAGCGCAGGCTAGCGAGTTCAAGACTGTGACTGCTGTATCACCTCTTACTTCTTGCAAACATCTCCCACGAAACCACCAACTCCCACGAAACCACCAACTCCCACACAACTTCCTTAAATGCTAAAAACACATTTTTACAAAGAAAAAAAAATTATTCAATTCTTTCCAAAAAACAAAACTCCGCTGCAAACCCCAAAATTTAGATAGACAACATATCTTTGAAAACGAAAAACTTGAGTTCCTAGGATTCTTACACTTCTATCCTGTGAGTCATATGCCATCAACATTTTGCACAAATCACACACACTTATGATGATGTTTCCAGTACAACAACATATCAAAAAACCTTGATTGAATAAGCAAGGTATTACCTTCCTTGATTAAGGAAAAACTCCTTTTTTTAAGAGAAACAATTGTTAATCTGAACTGTAACTTTTGGCTGTTTTGGGGAGTGCATGAACTATGGTTCAAAAGGTTATGAATCAAGAAACATTGAGTAACCAACTACCGTGTTGTTTCAGGACTTTGCTGTGCATGTCGAACATGGTAGTAAGCACTAGAACGACATAGGGCGCCAAGGTATGGATGATCAAGAAAAATAGTATATACTGCAATTGTTTGAAATAGCGGTGGTAGTTTTCTTGCAAATTAAGTTCTCTCCTTCTAGCTGGCGAAAATGAATTTTACATGTCCATGCCAACAAACATCACCTCCTACAAGTCTATCTTTTCATGTACATACAACAAACTACACACCCGAAGTGCTTTAGGAATCCTTGTTGGCATAATTTCGAAAGTTTGTTGCCTTGCAGCCCAGCGAACACCTAGACTGACAGACGCAGATATATGATACACTCCAAGCATTCTCATTCACCGCATGCACAACAGCGCATATTTTGCACACCGGGGAACTGCAATACATATATATAAAATATTACGGAGACACAATATCAAAAACAAAGGCGGTTAAAGTAACAGAGAATAGCAAGTGACAGACCACAACAAATCAGTGAACCCAAACGACAAGACTTGAGTATGAAGTGAGCATGTCACCGCGACTAGATAGAAACCATCGAAGCACTGGCAGCAAGAAAAAACAACGACGCAATCAAAATAAAAAACAAACCATACGCAGGACAAAAGCAGACCACATCAACCACTGGAAAGAACATATATTGGCAAGAAGCACACTGTTGTTGGCCCAAATCAACAATGTGCAGCCTGTGCCGTGCAAACAATGCAATCAATGCAGATCTGATTCCTATCCAAACAAACCTTGAACACTAGGTTGTGAAAGCCCCAAGTCAGTTTCAAGTGTCTCTCATTTCATACGTAATGTATTTTTCCGCACAGCAATCTGGTATAACTGTTTTTTCTGTTCATAAACTGACGGCATTTGCCTTCATACTAGTACTCTGGATTTGGAAAATCGAACCGCGAAATTGAGCCTTAGACTGCCTGGATTTGGGGGATCGATCCTTGAAAACGGGCATCGATCAAACCATGGATTTGGGGGATCGATCCTTGAAATCAGGCGTGGGGCCATGGATTTCGGGGATCGATCCTTGAAATTTACCCTTACCCTGGATTTGGGGGAATGATCCTTGAAATCAGGCTTGGGGCCATGGATTTCGGGGATCGATCCTTGAAATTTTCCCTTACCCTGGATTTGGGGGATCGATCCCTGAAATTCCTTGAAATCAGGCTTGGGGCCGTGGATTTGGTGGATCGATCCTTGAAATTTACCTTTACCCTGGATTTGGGGGAACGATCCTTGAAATCAGGCTTGGGGCCATGGATTTCGGGGATCGATCCTTGAAATTTACCCTTTACCCTGGATTTGGGGGAACGATCCTTGAAATCAGGCTTGGGGCCATGGATTTCGGGGATCGATCCTTGAAATTTACCCTTACCCTGGATTTGGGGGAACGATCCTTGAAATCAGGCTTGGGGCCATGGATTTCGGGGATCCATCCTTGAAATTTACCCTTACCATGGATTTGGGGGATCGATCCTTGAAATCAGGCTTGGAACCATGGATTTCGGGGATCGATCCTTGAAATTTACCCTTACCCTGGATTTGGGGGATCGATCCCTGAAATTCCTTGAAATCAGGCTTGGGGCCATGGATTTCGGGGATCCATCCTTGAAATTTACCCTTACCATGGATTTGGGGGATCGATCCTTGAAATCAGGCTTGGAACCATGGATTTCGGGGATCGA
The DNA here is from genome assembly GCA_947184155.2 of Cladocopium goreaui. Taxonomy (NCBI): domain Eukaryota; class Dinophyceae; order Suessiales; family Symbiodiniaceae; genus Cladocopium; species Cladocopium goreaui. The sequence goes on along the minus strand of CAMXCT020000880.1, from coordinate 80,212 downwards.
TCCTTGAAATTTACCCTTACCCTGGATTTGGGGGATCGATCCCTGAAATTCCTTGAAATCAGGCTTGGGGCCATGGATTTCGGGGATCCATCCTTGAAATTTACCCTTACCATGGATTTGGGGGATCGATCCTTGAAATCAGGCTTGGAACCATGGATTTCGGGGATCGATCCTTGAAATTTACCCTTACCCTGGATTTGGGGGATCGATCCCTGAAATTCCTTGAAATCAGGCTTGGGGCCATGGATTTGGGGGATCGATCCTTGAAATTTACTCTTACCCTGGATTTGGGGGAACGATCCTTGAAATCAGGCTTGGGGCCATGGATTTCGGGGATCGATCCTTGAAATTTACCCTTACCCTGGATGTGGGGGACCGATCCTTGAAATCAGGCTTGGGGCCATGGATTTCGGGGATCGATCCTTGAAATTTACCCTTATACCCTGGATTTGATGGAGCGATCCTTGAAATCAGGCTTGGGGCCATGGATTTCAAGGATCGATCCTTGAAATTTACCCTTACCCTGGATTTGGGGGATCGATCCTTGAAATTAGGCTTGGGGCCATGGATTTCGGGGATCGATCCTTGAAATTTACCCTTATCTTGGATTTGGGGGATCGATCCTTGAAATCAAGCTTATTCAGGCTTGGGGCCATGGATTTGGGGGATCGAGCCTTGAAATTTTCCCTGGATTTGGGGGATCGATCCTTGAAATTAGGCTTGGGGACATGGATTTCGTGGATCGATCCTTGCGTTTTACCCTTACCCTGGATTTGAGGGATCGATCCTTGAAATTAGGCTTGGGGCCATGGATTGGGGGGATTGATCCTTGAAATTTACCCTTACCCTGGATTTGGGGGATCGATCCTTGCAATTAGGCTTGGGGCCATGGATTTGGGGGATCGATCCTTGAAATTTTCCCTTACCCTGGATTTGGGGGATCGATCCTTGAAATTAGGCTTGGGGCCATGGATTTGGGGATCGATCCTTGAAATTTACCGTGGATTTGGGGGATCAATCCTTGAAATTAGGCTTGGGGCCATGGATTTGGTGGATCGATCCTTGAAATTTACCCTTACCCTGGATTTGGGGGATCGATCCTTGAAATTAGGCTTGGCAATGGATTTGAGGGATCGATCCTTGAAATTTACCCTTACCCTGGATTTGGGGGATCGATCCTTCAAAGCGAGCTTCAAACCACGGATAATTCGGCCTTAGGCCCTGGATTTGGGAGATTGGCTGCGGACTTGGGAATTCAATCCTGAAGCCAATTTGCTAGGACACAGTGAAACCAAACGTTGCAAAAAAACAATGTCGGATTTGTGTATATTTGCTTTGGGTAGAACAACCCGTTGTATTTCGTATATGTGGCGCATGTTCGCTATTTGCTACTTTGGTTCGTAAGACACTGGGGGGACATAATGTATGTTTAGGTACAAGTTATTTTCGTATTTTCTATATTTATATTCAACACAATGCTGAGTTGCTTAGCGGTCGGAAACGGAGGACAAAGAGGCGTTTTGACCGAACCAATTTGGGTCTTGATTGGTTTTTCACAAAGGCCTGAAGAGCAGAACGTTTCTTTCAATTTTTTGCCATGTTCACCGAAATTGCGGGAATTTCACCAGGCTTTCACCAGTTTTCGCAAATTCATTGGGTCTTCACCGAGTTTTCACCAGGTTTCAGAAAATCCCTGAGGTTGAGAAAATTGCCCGAATTTCACTTAAATTTGGAAATTTCACCAGATCTTTACCAATTTTCCAGATTTCATCAGGTTTCACCAGGCCTTGGATGTTTCACCAGGTTTTCACCAGGTTTCGGAATTTTCACCAGATTCTGGAGATTTCACCAAATTTTCGCCAAATTTATGTTTTCAATTTTACCGCCAAACCGATCAACATTTCACCAAAACAACATGTGAAAGCGCTTCTTTTGGTGAAATTTCAAAATGTAAACGTTTCTTCAATAAATAAATTTCACACGGTTTTCACCAGATTTCTGAATTTCACCTGGTTTGCTCACCAGCTTTGGAATGTTCACAAGGTCTTCGCCAAATTCCACGAAGATTTCATCAAATTTGAACCAGGTTTCCACTAGGTTTCACCAGGTATTCACCAAGTTCTCATGAAGTTTTCATCGGCTTTTCACCTCACCGAGTTTCCACCAAGCTTTGAATGCGAAGAAAGCAATTAATTTCTCAAGAAAGGTTTTTCCTTTCCATTTCATTGCGAAAAACCTAAGAAGTATTTTGTCGGTTCTCCAAAAAGCACGAAATGTTTTTTTTGGAACCAAATATCGGGTCGACCCCTGAACAACCTTCCCTGAACAATTTAACACAACACAAAATGAAAGGTGCAAAAATATCATGTCCCCACGCCCAAAACAAATTTAAAACTCATGGGTGACCTCTCGGTATAAATTTTATTCAAAAACAAAGCACCCCGTAAATTCCAAAATATGTTTTTAATCACATTTCGTAAATTCCAAAACATGTTTTTGATCACGTTTGAAAAAAAGAAACCTCATAATTCTGTGAATCCACCAGTTCAATTCCAAAATTCCTGCAAGATGTCCCCTTCTGTAAGCACATTCGAAACACCCTGTGAAGCGGCTGGACAGAGCCAAATTGTCACTGATTTGGGCCTCATAGGGCCTGCAAGGCCTGTTTTGTACCAAAACCTGCAAAATCCAACCCGTTCCCCGAAAATTCCAGGAACATCCCTACAGTGCGAATTGCACATCACGAAGTTACTCAGATCTTTTGCATCTCAGTGGACTACTGTTTGCAGAATGCCAATGGCGATCTCACCGCTGAGGCAAACCAGCAATGGTGGAAGGACCGCATTTGCAGCGGTGCGATTTGTGGAGTCGGAGGAGGGCCTCCGTGTGAGACATTTAGTGCTGCACGCCTTCTACCTGATGGTCCTCCTCCTTTGCGATCCCATGACCACATCACTGGATTGCCGTGGAACTCGCCCAGAGCTTGGAGCCAAACCCATCTAGGAAGCGTCCTGATGCGATTCATCTTGCAGATGATCCTTCTAGTGGCGAGGATTGGAGGATGTGCTTTTCTGGAACACCCTGCGTTCCCCGTCTGGGCTCTTCACCGGCGACCATCTTCGATTTGGTCCACCTGGGTAGTGCGCCTTTTGCGACGGCTAGCTTGCACGGAGATCCTGACCCTGGACCAGTGCATCTATGGGTGCCCGGCACGCAAACCCACGACTCTGCTGCTTGTGCGCATGGCTGGCATGGTGGAAGCGGCGCAGGCTCTTGGCAGATCAGGGCGGTGCCCGCACCCCAGTGGCTGGCATCAGGCGCTGGCTGGGCGCAACGAGCATGGCGAGTTCCACACCGCTGTGGCGAAGATCTACCCGCCTGCGCTCAATGCTGCTTTGGCACAGTCGGTAGCCAATTTTGTGCTCAGCTACGTGAGCACTGGACAACGGGTTGAGCCCTTGTCCGAAGATCTGTTGCTGTTGCAGTCCTACGACTTTGTCGAGCGCACAAAGGTGCAGCCTGATCATTACAGGTGAGCTCGTCGTACAGGTAGGACTCCAGCTTGCATGCCCCGAGCAGTGACTTCTGCAGTAACATGAAAGGAAAAAAAGGTGATTTTCTATAGCTATGTTACCAGAGGGGTATTAATCTGGGCAAATGATGATCAATTCCCAAATCAAATCCGATGGATTTCCTGATCTGGCAATGATTTGTCCCCGGGCCGCCTCGACTTTCCGCATGGCGTTCAGCACCTTCTGGGAAGCTTTGACCTTTCGTGTTCGGTCGTCATATTCGAACCTGGCGGGTGTTCGATGGGGTGTTCGATGGGGAGAGATGGGGAACCTGGGAAAGGGGAGCCACTGATTTCTGAACTGGTCGTTTTTGGGGGCCAAAAAAGCCATCCCCGCCATTTTCTTTAAACTGTGACTATCCCAAGTCATTGCCATCTTCACTGTTTCATCCTATCTGCACCATCAAACAAGGAAGTTCAGGGGTACAAGCACCGAATTTTCTGTCAGTCCCCATGTTTGTATTCCTGGGTAGTTTAGTGGTCTAACTCAAACTTTCTGCTTCAATCCGGCAGAGGTCTTAGAAAATTTGCATCAATTAGTTGACTTTTTTGCCTGTGTTTGGTAAATCCTAATCTGTTCTTGGTTTTTGGGCCAAAAAATCAAAATTATACCGTTTTTGCATGTTGTTCCATCAACTTTGGCCCGATTCACTTCTCGATGCAAAACTGCCGCAGCTTTTTACCTTGGCAAAGGAGAGAAGACCATGAGTATGCGGCTTCCAACCATTTTTGGGGGGGCATTTGCTGAGATATTGGGATGTTTTGTGGAAAAAATGGATACAAAACCAGCAATGTGTAATTTTGGAGGCTTGTCCAAACAAGCCAAACACCTACTCGATTCTGATCATTGTACTCGGAATCGGGGTGAAAGAGCCCAGACCCACCTTTTCACGTACCATTGCTGTGGGTTTGTCAATGTCACATTTTTCATCACCAAAAAAAAACACCTCCTACTGGGCGACTTGCAGGCGGAATGATTGGAACTAGCAATGAACATGGCTGCGATGCTGGTCAGATATGTACCATCTCAGCAATCCGTGGCCGATTGTACCAGGTATACAGATTATACCGTATCCCCATGATATGGTTGCTTTTTTAATCGTCATTTGTGGCAGACTTTCCGGCTATGTCTAATGAATTCCCCTAACCTAGTGTGTCCCTACTTATCCCAACAAACATATGTTTTATCGTTTTTTGTTAGCTCATCTGCTGTTTCAATTGGTTGTAGACTCCCTTCATATGGCTTCTCCCCCCCAAAAAAAAAGCCCCCAAAGGCTGTATAGAATGGAATGTGTTTTTTCATGTCCGGATCCCTCTTCCTCTTGTAGAGACGGCTTGCTTTGAAGGGGATGAGACTTGTACGGCTTTGTCTGAACATACTCCGAACCGTTAAAGTCGACCAATTTAACAGAATTGTGTCAAATCTCATTGGGACGCCGTTGGATCAGGAAGTCAAATAAGTTGACCAAAAGCAAGGTCAACCCCAATGGGACGCCGACGTACGACAAACTAGTTTCACAATTTCCATCTATTTTTGCCATTGACATTGCCACCAAATGCTGTAATTATACCCAATGCTGTTCATTTACCCAAGTCTGACACAGCACTCTTGTGGAATTCTGGAGCACAGCCGTATGGCCTCTAACCAGCTCCCTGAAAAAACACTTCCATTGCTGTTGCAATTGACGGGTCTTGGTTCCGACAAGTTAGAAAATTGCGCAAACTTTGAATCATCCACCCATATTAGAATTAATTCTTAGAATGCGTACTGAAGGTTGGGGGTTTGATGAGAAAACCCCATGAATCCGTATTACCTTGGCAACAAACGAGATTTTCACCTGACGTGTACCTCAGAAAATCCTCACGAATTCTTGTTCTGCCCCGGTTCAAATCTGCATCCCAGGTACTGGGTATTGGATGTACCATGATGTACCCCAGACTTGGACCAAAAAAAATTGGCTGGTCTAAATTGGGTACCCCCAAAAAATTGATTTTCCAAGGCCAAGCCAAAAAAGTGATCCCCTGAAATTTTGATCCATCCCCTGTCATCAAGCACTTCTCAAGTGGACCCCCGGCCCCAGCACCGATCCACGACGTCGCGTAAGGCGTCCAGCGGCCCACCGTCTTTTCGAAGCCGCTGCCGAAGTAGTGTCCGTGGACTTGAGCTAAACGATCCAACGACACGCCTCCAGGACTGAAGTGACAATGGGAGGAGGTTTTTGACACCAGATGGCTATACTTGATGGCTATACTGGGGATGTATTATGGGGTACATATATGTACATATACCACCTTGGTATATGTGGAATGTCTCTGAAACTGGGACCCCAAGGGAAGAACCCCATTCGACTTCATCGCGGAGCCCCAGCCGCAGGTAGCCCAAGCCGCACCTGCCACTCCTGCAGGGTAGAGTTCCTTGGATTTCCATCATTGAGGTTTGGGCGATATGAGACACTGACAATAGTATACTGCAGGGAATCCTAATAGGTAAATCAATGACTAGGTAAATCAACTATATATGGGGTATTTTCAATAGCTATGATAAATTACCAGAGGGTATCCTATTCCTATACTTACTGGTGCGTTTTACGCAGGGAATGGATGGGACTGGGGGTTGCTGGGATTATTATTGATAGTTAGCCAGTGGATCATGCCCTCATTCCCTGCGTTTAGCACCAGTAATTATATGACAATAATTATATGAATGATGTACAGAACCATGGCTAATATATTCTAATATCCTGTAACACCCAAAAAGATACTTTTTAAGTAGAAAAATCACCTCTTGTTCAGAGGGAATGTGCCTTTTATATCCTTTTGAGGGTTGCTATCATGTACAACGGCATCCCGACAATCATTGCGATGGGATCATACACATTGGACTGGTTGACTACATAACCAGGACCATAACCCACAAAAGATCCGAAGATGGCAAACACTAAAGGATTCCACCACCAAAAGTGGGACTTCAGCAGATTTAGGTCACCAAAAGACTAGGAAAGGGAAATGACCATCAAAAAATTGCATATTTTTGGAGGATGCCTTTACCTGAATGTCATGGAGATGAGCATATTACCAGTGGCTCAAATGTTATGGATAGCCCACAGTGTCCTCAGGATGATTGGTTGCCTGCTCGGGGTTTTATTTTCTTACCATTTCCTGTGGGGTATCCATATGTCTGGAACTTGTTGCTGGGATTTGCATTGTTGTTGACCACCGCTCCATCTGTATATATCATATGATCAATACACACTAACAGCTGTTTGTTGCAAAAACCTGGCAAAGAGACCAACATGGTCATTCATCACTATTGAATAGTGCATCAACAAACAATACCATGATATTACTATATAATATACAAAATATATTATTTATTATTGCTGCTGCTCTTATTTGTTTACTAATGTTCGTGTCATGGTTATTATTGGTGTTAGTGTTATGGTTGTTACCATCATCATTGTTGCTATTAGTATCGCCAGTATTGCCAGTATTAACACTATTGTCCTTGTTGTTGTTCCAGTATTGTTGCTAGTCGCAAAACAGCATATCCCAAGTCGCCAAATCATTGCCAATCTGCCAGATACCCTGCAAAAAATGGAGCAGATTCTTTGCTGGTGAACGTAGATATCCCCATTACTACCAAAAGACTAGTTAGGATTAAAGACCATTAAATGGTGAACGTAGATATTCCCATTTGCTGTTGGGATTTTTTAATTATTCCCATGATCTAATATTACCATTAATAGATATTCCCATTAATACCCATGTAAGATTCACCTAGAAATGGACACTTGTGCCCCTTTGGTCACTGGTAGAAGGGCGAAGATTCGCTTGGGAAGTTTTTCGGCTATTCCCCCTGCAGCGAAACGGAACGTCCTACCGAAATATCCTCGTAACTGCTTAGTAAAGCCAATTTGGTTTCATATGGGGGATATATACCAATGTTTGGAGATATAAAGGGATATATTATATATTATATATATACGTATATAATCGTATATATACTATATATATATATACAAGGGGGTATATAATGGAAACTTAAATAGATAATAATAGATATGATGATGACTACATTACTCAAATCCTCTGTTTGCTCCTGAAATCCAAAGGTATCCCCACTTCTGTTCGTTCGGCATATTTTCTGAAGTTTTTTGCCCAGAAGCCCTGGGGGAATCCTCCATATTTCTCTGGGGTAAATTTCAAATTGCACCATGGAATTTAAGTGGAACATGATTCCATGTCTTTATTTTCTTGTTGCTGATTAATTTATGTTTTTACTTGCTTGATATGCCTTTTTGGTTTTTATTCTTGAAAATATCCCCTCTTGGACGGCATCTGGCATATCTCTATTTCTTGATTCATACGCATGTCGTATCTCCCCAGATCTCCCCATTTGGTGGTCTGACATCCCCAGATCTGTTGATGCTTCAGTCGCCAGTTTATCCACTTTGGGATGTTACCAAAAAACCATCATAAACCACCCTGTCTGTGGGGTAAAAAAATGATGTTGACCCATAGAGTTTCACAAAAACTGCTTGAGAAATCTGCCCAAAAAAATTGATATTGGCCAATAGCGGCGCCGCTTTTGGTGCTTCAAATCGAATTTTTGGGTGATCAAATGACAATTCTTGTGGCTGAATGCGCAATCTAAATAGTGAAATGATGGAACATGTTCACTTTACAATGAATGAATTCCAAAAAAAATGCCTGGTGCATCTCCCAAATTGACCTCATTCTGCAAGAAAAGGGCCTTTTAACGCTTTTAATCAGTAGAATTCAGTAGAATCCACAATCCAAACATCAATTTCAACTGGCAGTTTTTTTTTCAGTTTTCCCCATGTTTTCCAGAAATGTTGGTCCATGATTTCCCCATCTTCACCTTTCCGTTGCAGGCGGCCATGATCTCGAAGAGCTCCACGGTGTTGGCGGCCGCCGCCTCGTGGCCTTCGATGAACTCCGGATGCTCCGTGCCCAGGACCTTCGTTGCAAACCCATGGGGAAAAGCCGAGAAGTTACGGTTGGTGGTGCCCCAATGACTCGATAGCGTTCAGTTGGGGTTCACATAACTCTAATTTCACGTTTGGACTTGTGGTAGATATATCGAACTAGTTATAGTTATTATTATTATTATTATGATTATTATTATTATATAATATATATATATATACATCTACTGGTTGGTGGTATACCGCATACCTCTGCAAAAATATGAGTTCGTCAATGGGAAGGATGACATCCCATATATGAAACGGAAAATAAAAACCATGTTTGACACCACCAATTTTTTTGACCCTGGAAGTCCACCTCAAAAAAACGTCCTGGACTAAAATCCTCATGAAAAAGTACGGCCTTAGGACTTTTTGGGTGATTTGTTGATTAGAAGAATCTTTAGAATTGATGCAGTTCGTGGAATCTCAGGGATTCATGAAAGTGATGAACCCAAGAGATGGGGATTCATTGGACTTTGGCGTAGCTGCGTAGCTGCAGCTATTCGACCCATAAAAAGCTGGGGACGGCAAAAAAGGCTGCGTGTTTTCTTCTCGGGTAACCAGTGTTTCTTGCAAATGTTGCTTGGGAATGTGTTTTTTGCGGAGGTTGCGGGCAGTGTTTCATGCTACGGTTGGAGGTTTTTTTGCAACGGTAGGCAGTATTTTTGCCACGGCAACGGTGTTTTCTGCGACGGCAACGGTGTTTTCAACGACGGTACGTGGTTTGCTGTACGGGCTGTGGGTGGGAGGGGTTGTGGCAGTCCTGTTGCTTCTGCCGCGGTGTTTTCGGTGTTTTGTGCATGAGTTGAAGGGGTTAAACTGCTGGTGCTAGTGGTGGTACTGCTGCCGCTGACTGACTGCAGACTCCTTTTTATACCTTCAGACATCTTTAAACCACCTCTATTACACTTACCACCTTTGCTGTCCCTACGAATACTACGTCGGTTACCTGAACAACCTCCACTGATGCTACCTGCACGTCCTGTTTCCTACTACCCATTACAGTATACGGGCACGAGCACAGAGAGGAAGACAAACACGACGACGATGACAATTCCCAACCAACAGAAGCGGTAACAAAACATGAGCCAGAACAAGAGCAAGAGCAAGAACAGGACACAAGGAAAAATCAAAAACAACAGCAGCAGCAACAACACCAACAACACCAACAACACCACCACCACGACCACCACCACCACCACCAACAACAACAACAGCAACAGCAACAGCAACAACAGCAACAACAGCAACAACAGCAGCAACAGCAGCAACAGCAGCAACAGCAGCAACAGCAGCAACAGCGCAGCAACAGCGCAGCAACAGCAGCAACCGCAACAACGGCAACACCGGCAACAGCGGCAACAACGGCAACACCGGCAACAACGGCAACAACAGCAACAACCACCACCACAACCACCACCACAACCACCACCACAACCACCACCACAACCACCAACAACAACAACAACAACCACAACCACAACCACAACCATAACCACAACCACAACCACAACCACAGCAACTACTACAACAACAACAACAACGACGACGACAACAACGACAACAACAACGACAACAACACCAGCAGCAACAACAACAACCACAACCACGACCACAACCACAACCGCAACCAACAACCAACCACAACAACAACCACAACAACAACAACAACAGCAACAACAACAACAACAGCAACAACAACAACAGCAACAACAACAACAGCAGCAACAACAACCACCAACCACTAACCGCCAACCACCAACCACCAACTGCCAAATGCCAACCGCCAGCCGCAATGACTGCCAACCGCCAACGGCTAACTGCCAACCGCCGACTTCTAACCGCCAACCGCCGAACGCCAACCACGAATCACCCACCACCAACACCACCACCACCAGCAACAACAACAACAACAGCAACAACAGCAACAGCAACAGCAACTTCTTCTACTACAACTACAACAACTACAGCTCATCATTATCATCATTCTCTCCATGCAAGACCTGCAGCAACCCTCGCTGAGTCTCCCTATCGCCATGCACCTCCTCCTGAAGCGCAAGGTAGGAAAGCTGATGCAAGCTAGCAGTGGTGCTGGAAGTCATAGGGTAGTCAGTAGGTAGTACGTCCGAAGTAGTGGGTGTATAGTGTGCAGTGCGTAGCAGGTCATTCCTAATGTTCTTCCTGTTGTTGCGGTTACGCGATGTTTCTGATGCGGTTTGATCGCCAGGCATATTTTTTCAGAAATGAGCCCCGCCGGAAAACCCGGCGTGGTGAGACCAATAAAAGGGAAGACGGATACTAAAAACATGTTTCCAAAAACTGCAACAGAACCCACAGAGAAAACCAAAACACCAGATTCCCAGTATCAGTTTGAAACTTCATAATTGAAGGCTGCCCAAAATTGTGGCCACCATCTTCGCTTTGGCGTTGATCCTTGTTGGCGGAGCATCCTTCCCATAGCGCGGCCGTTTGCCAATCCCACGCTTTGGTACTACCTACTACTGGCTACCTCCACCACCACTGCTAGCTTGCATCAGCTCTCGTGCCTTGCGCTTGTGGGAGAGGCGCTGCGCCCACCCGCCCCCTCCAGCATCAGTGCCCTCCCCGAACCCCTTCCCGCCGCTCCCGCCAAACTAATTCCATCCTGCTCGGCCACATCAAAACAAGCAGCCCACGGCGGAAACGGTCAGCACAACCAACAAGCAACGGCAGCAACAACGGGAACGGCAGGAAGAACCTACCACCTACTACCTATATATGTATATACTAGCTACTACCCACCACCACTGCTAGCAGCCAACCATTGCAAAAAAAAACCTACAACCGTTGCAAGAAAACACCAGCCAAAACTGTAAACACCGGCAACCGTTGCAGGAAACACCGGGGAACTGTTGCAACAGCAACACCCCGCCGTTGCAAGAAACACCGCCGTTGCAAAAAACACCAGTCACCCGTAAGAATGTGGATTGATATATATATATATATATATACAGTATATGTAGCCCCACAAAATGGTGGTCAAACAACCAGATTTGGGATCCAACTAACTGCACTGGGAAACACTTATGGCTTCTGTCAAATCTCCAAACAAGAAAAGGTCGACGCCGTCAAGCCCACAACAGTCTACACATTTGTATCTTTCGACCTACCAGTTGTAGATGGTTGATGCAACCGCTATCAAATCGAGTCTGAAGCAGATTGCTGGGCTCCTCGTGCCCCAAACAGTAGTTCAGGGTATTGAACCATTTCAAGTGATGTTTGATCCCTCCAACAAGGAAATCTCTGATTCTTCCGATCACAATCCCCCCCCTTCTCTGCAGCAAAGAGCCATGGCGTTGGCAGTGGTGCAGTCCTGTGCGTCCAACATGTTTTCCATTTCTCATGGTGATATCTACAGGAAACCATGGTTTTCAGCATCAAATATCTTAGGATTTCTTGCAGATGTTCGCTTAAACCAACCAAGAGTTAACCAAGTCTGGGATAGATGGTTTTGTCCGGAACTTGGTATACCCCTTAAATGACATTTTTTTGAATGGGGAATATGATGATAAACCGTGTTTTTTTTGAGGTATCAAATTTTCAGACAAATCCAAATGGGTATGGGTCAAAAACCTGTTAGCCCGGTTTTCACATCTGAATCATATCCACCCAGTATGTTCAGGTTCACTAGAAGCAAGTCATTGACTTCGGAAATGAACAGAAGCATCTTCCAGAAATACCGCATATTCCGTCCAAAAGGTTGAGATTGGTTCCTGAGATTGGTGCAGCACCAATTCCTAGGAGTCATATCAGGCATATCATTGCAGGGGTCTCCAATGACTTCATCCCCAAATTTCTGCATGGGCCCAGAAATTGGGTGAGTACATACCCCAATCATCCCCAATCTATGGCCGTTGGTATGTTTTTTTAATAACTTTCTGGACAAACAACCACATGACCTCAGAAAACAGAATTCGGAAAGACCCAAAAAAAAGTCCTTGATGCGGAAGTTTTGCCAGACCAACTGCTGTCTTCTTTCTCCGTCATCCTTAGCCCATGGAAAGGTGTCTGCAGCTGCTGGGGCTTGGGTATCATCCACAAGGTCCTGGAAGCGAGGAATCAACGTTAGGTTTTTGCATACTAAGCAACTCCCCCTAAAAAAAACAAGTTGGTAACATTTGATTCTGAAATAGATGTGCAATATGTTCTATCTTTTAAAGTACGAAAAGTGGTTGCTTTGGTGGAGCTGCAGCAGCTGGGGGATGATCCCAGTGCCAAGGTGCAGTGCCACTGTCGCCCGCCAGGCGATTCAGTGGCATCAGGACTTCACCCGCCAGCTCTCGCCGGAGGCTCGCAATCTCCTGCTTCTTGTTCCTCAAAAAGGTGCAAGAAAAACGGGAGATACGGATGGGGAAATGAATGGAAACCCATGGGAAAGCTGACCCCCATGATTTTTGGGGATGGGGAGATACTAAGTTGATTCACCTGAATTTTGCTGGCGTGTCACATCGCAGCTTTTGGAAATGTGTTTGGAATTCACCCCTGGATATCCCTGGGATCGCACTGTGGTGGATTTCTAATGCCTGGGTGTTGGTGAACCTCGAGTGGTGTCTCCCAGTTTCAGGCCCAGTTTTCACCCTGCCTTGCCATTGCATCCGCGGCAATGGTTCATAGGTCTAAGCTTGATCCATCAGCAGAAACGATCTGAAAGGTGCAGATCTTGGAATCTTGGTCGCAAATAAGCCGCGTATACTACGCCTGTTTGGTTCAAGGGATTGAAAGACCCAAAATCAACGGGCTTTCGCTGTTGGACCACCAGCGATTCTCCTGCGATAAAGTCTGCTCTAAGCTACATCTAAACTAGATGTTCTCCGGCCCAACTGGGAAGCGTAATGATTGGAACACTTCTAACTACCAACTTGTAGGCCCCGCAACTATCGCCGTTTGGTCGCACGCATTTTGGCACACCTCGTTGTCGCTAAGCTGAGCCCCGGAAGTTCCGTTGGCCCCGAAGCTGGTTAGCAATGTCACCATGGTTGTTTCAATCCTAAAACGGTCCACGACTTGGATGATTTGGGGGTACCCCCATGACTTGACGGACACATCCATATTGATCTATGCGGCTCAAACTCCAGCCTTTCAGTTTGACCCACATCCGTAGATGTTTATCCACCCCGGTTGACTACCACGGTGCACATCATGGAGGTACCATCTTCAATTGGATTTGCTGTTTAAAAAAATGGAACGAAAAACTTGGGACATAGACATGGGTTTGTCTGAAAATAGTGTACCCCTACACCCAATGGTATCCAATGGTTAATGATCATTATCCCTACTAAATGGCTATAATTGGGGGTATACCCCAGGAAGTTTCCCTGAAATGTCGGAACTTCGAGGCTCAGCAACGACGGTGAAACCGTCCAGCGCCACGTTTGGCTGTCCGGATCAGCTGTACTCATCCCCGAAGCACGAGCTCCAAACATCCTGCGGCCGAAGCCGAACTCCGGGAGGACTGGAAGATGTGGAGCCGAAAAAAAGTCGCAGTTTTGATGGTGGAAACATGTGGAAACCTGGATGTGAAATATTCTGGGAACCACCATCACAATGTTTTTCTCCAAAAATTGGCGACCCCATGGCTACCCCAAAATCCAATTTCTTGATCATCCTATGAAATTGGCAGGACTAGATCCCCCAGCAAGTCACCACAACCACACCCAAATCCCCGTGGCTGGAAAACCTCGTCCCCAAGAGATCTTGACCGCCATAGCATGTCAGTCCAGGACTTAGTTTAACCATGATTTTAGAATTCCATTTCGGTTAGCTATGTAATGTCCATCTAAATATAAATCCCATAACTTGGAAACATTTAGAAGAATCTTGGGCAGGCATACATTGGAAATGCCAAAATAAATACATATATATATATATTGTCATGTTTTTGTCATTTTGTTTGTCATGTTGAAAGGCTTCATTTTGATTGTCATCTTTTTGAAATTGCTGTGTGATTTTGTTGTTTTTTTCATTTAGGGAAAAATTTGTCAAAATGTTCGAAACTTGAATAAAACAAGAAAAGTGTTGACACTTAGGGAAAATATTGTTGTTTTAATCATTTGTCGTGACTTTTCACTGCGGTTCCTCAATTTTTGACAAAATAGCTCCGCAAATGACAAAAAAGACAATGTTCCGAGAAAAAATGATGTTTGACCATCCCAAAACAAATGGAGGAAAAAAAAAACGACAAGCAAAAAATGACAAGGGAAATGAATTGAAAAAAAAGGACAAAACAAACGACAAAGAAATGACAACAACAATGACAGCTGAAAAAGAAAGGCAACGAAAATCACAACTATGATCAACTATGTGTATACATATTATATACATATACTAATATCATCTATATAATATCCACATTTGACCCACATCCAATGGCTGAAGAAAAAAAAACGATTCATCAATCCCCATGTTGTATGGTGGGAGTCCATAACCCTTGGGGTCTTAAACTGCCTCTGGTGTTTACCTCTAATTATTCAACATAGCTATGGAAGCCATGGGCCATAGAGTTCTAGATAATAAAAAAAAATGATTTACATAGTGATAAAATTGTGATTCTATGTGATTTTCCATAGCAATGCCAACTACAAGAGGGTGCATCTAATTATCCATGATTCATCTATTCGTGTTGATTATATTTCCATTATCAACCCGTATTCACCATTCTTACACCTTCATCCCCACCTATTTTCGTGGTTCAATCCCATTATATAAATCCCTTAATTTTGTTGATTACATCCGATTCTTGGGTTTTTAAACTCACATTTCCCCATGTTTTTCACCTATTTTCCCGTATTCCTACGGTTTTCCCATGGTTTCTCCATAGTTTCCTATGTTTTCCCATGGTTTTTCCATGATATTTTCCCATGGTTTCCCATCATTTCCCATGTTTCTTTCATATTTTCCCATGGTTTTCCCATGGTTTTCTTGGTGAAGGTCCACCTTCCCCCAGCCCGCTGTCCACGCACAAATTGTTGGGCACCGGTGGCGGCGCTTCATCCACACGAATCAGGTCGCGGGGGTCCACCAAGGCCCACTGAAGCAACGATCTCAAGATGGGAATGATCCAAATGATCATCGAGAAACCATGGTTTAGTAGGGAATTCCCCCATTTACTGGGAATATTCCATGGGATTCTTCGTGAGGATAGCTAAGAGAACTTACTGCTGGTTTAGTAGGGAATTTCCACAGGGGGGAACCATTGTCTTACTGCTGCTTAGTAGGGAATGGATGGGAATGGGGGAATGGGATTATTATTACCAGTAAATTGTTAGGGAAATTCCACAGTGATACTGGAAAAAACAATCTAATTTTCCTGGAAAAAATCTAAGACCCAATTTCCACATCATTGGGACCACTTATGGGGTGTTTGATATTGACCATTAAACATACACCCTCTGGTTATTTAACGTAGCCATGGAAAAACACCATTATATATATATAGGTAAATCATCATTGTTATCATCCATAATTGGGCCATGGGCCATATTTATGTTAAATAACCAGAGGGTAATATGTGTTTGATAAAACGCTCCAACTTTCCATGTTAACTATCCTAAGGGACTGTTGCTATATTAAAACCTATGGGGAATCAACAGCCGTTCATCAGCTATATGGAGAAATATGTGACCTAATGGACAGCGCCCAACGTGAAACAAGATGTGAAAATCTTGGGAAAATGATGAGAAAAATTATGATGGGAAAATTATGGAAATGATCTGACTGTGGGGAGTTTCCATGGGGGAGGACCCAATAGCTGGATGGTTTATCATGGCAAAAGCAATGAAAATTGACAATTTAGGGGTACCATGGGGTACCCCCATTTTCGTAAACCCCCATATGGGAATGATCATTGGAAGAATATTTGCGGGAAAATATACGTAGAAAATCTCGAGCCATAGGAGCCACAATCTGAGAATGTGGCTATACATGCCCAAGCAAAGAACCAAGCCCATATGATCAACTGTTAGAACCAAGCCCATCAGGTACCCAATTTTGCATGATTTTGCCGTGGTCAAAGTATTAGGGACCCAAACTGCTGAATGCACCAACGAGATTAATTATACAATATTCTATACTTGCTTCATCCTCTCCAAATTTGGATGGTTTTCCAATGTTTTCCACCCCCATTTCTTCCTTTTTCTACATCATTGGCCGCCGCCATCGCAACGCCGGGATCCCCGACAGGATCAAACAATCGAGGTCCGCGCGACGCGCACAAGGTGGGCTCCTGCAACGAACAGAAGAATTGTCCACCGGAAAGAAAGGCGAGTTCAGCGGCACTGAAATGGTGATTTCATGAGGATTTCACCGTTTGAACTACCAAAATTCGGGTTTCATCAGCCAAATGGAGATTGAGTACCACCAAAAACATTGGAAATTAAGCCCGAAGGATTGGAAACTGAGCCAGGGGTGATAGATTTAAGAAAGCAAAATAGGAATTCAATAAGCCAAACTATAGTGTATTTAAGTATGATCGGTGCTCAAGCCAGACTGAATCTTTTTACGGGATCCAACCCTCGAAACAGGAGGGGTTAAAGTTGACTCGTCCTTGGCATTTTCAAGGGTCCCTTGTATATGAAAAAATACGACTAGCGTCTGGTATATTAGTTTGGTATCTTCAACGGAAAGATTACTTTACAAACAATAATAATACGAATAATCGCAGGAACAACAATAATTAATAGTATTGCGCGAGGTGTAAGGATAATGTCCTTATGTCTTATCAACCAAGAAACTATCCTTCTGTTGATATTATCCCAAAGAATCCTGGGATTCCAAACCACAACCAATCATAGTGTCACTTGGCTTCATCGGTGATCGCCAATATTTCTCAAAGGTTATGATATGTTATTATGAACCAACCCCCGAACCAATCATATCGATCATCAACCAACCATCATTTTTGATATCCCCATAAGTTTGATGGTTGTGAAAAACACCTTGAAACTCCCATGGCTGCCATAATTCATGGTCAGGTGAACCACCCATGAAGCAACTGGGCTTTTTTGAAACGCCGGTGCTTCGTTTCTCCTCCGCAATGTTCTCCAGATTCCGTCGAAACTCCTTCGTGGTCCTCAGCGCTGACCCAAGGGGTTCCCCTTCAGATGGGAACCAGCAACACCAGAAAAATGTACCCTCTGGTAAACTAACGTAACTATGGAAAATCCAGCCGTTTTTAATGGGTAAATCCACTATTTCGACTGGGCCATTTTCAATAGTTATGTTAAATTACCAGAGGGTAAACGTGCCAATCAATTGGGGATCATTGGATTACATATCCCAGAAATTCGAATAGAAAAATGACGAAATCTTTCACAGCACCTAACTTACCCGAGACAAATCCGAAGCAACGAATCACTTCGGAAAGAAACATGGCGCAAAACTGATCCCTCCACTTGCCTTGAAAATCCGAAAATCAATGCCGACATCTCAGTAAATCATCCATGGTTTCCCATGGTTTTCCTATTTCAGTCATCAGCTTCAACGACTCGCACTCAGCAGTTTCGCCTCTTGGTTGCAATCAGAAAGACGTGGTAGACCTGGCACGTTGGGTCACCATTTTGGGAATCTCTGCCACATCACTTGTAGATCTAGGGACTTACCCCAATTCTACCGGTCATTTGTAACAGTTTGCTATACCGGCCATCATAGTGGATGTTCCCATTAAAAATGGCTGGAGTTTCCAGTTCGTGATGTGAAAAATTACCAGATGGTACCCCAATTATAACATATTATAACCATTATCAACCACTATCTCCTATTATTAACCATTGTCAACCACTATTAATCACTATCAACATCTATAATCAGGCTCACAACCTTGGTACCTAAACAATGTCCCCAAAAATTCAGCCGAAAATCCACCATGTTTTCCACCAGTGTCAGGTCAGAATCCTCGGCCCAATCCGTGGCGCACCCATAGGACGAAGGAAAGGAGCGTCGCGATCCCCACCAGGGCCCCCAACCTGGGACATGTCGGACTTTGGACAGCGTTTTAACACGCAGCCAGATTTGGATGGAAAAAACTGATCAGATTGGGAAAAACATCCCATAAAACAATGGGAAAAACCATCCCATTTTTGATGCCAAGATCATCCCATAAAACCATGGGAAAATCATGGGGAAATCCACCATTTTTGATGGTGAAGCGCCGCCTTGAAGGGTCAAGCCACTCACCCTGACCCGTTGCTTGAAGCTGCCGCAGCCATCCAAAAAGGCGTTCCGTGACACGAGTTGAACTCTATGAACATGGGATATATACGTATATATATATATATAACTATATATATTATATATATACTTATATATATATTATACATATTATCCATTGTATATATATAATTATATATATATGGATGGTGCTTGACCATCTAATATCATCTAATATCCATTGAGTATATCCCCATCATTTCCGACATGGCAATTGCTTGGCTATTGGGAACCCCCCAGTCGTAGTGGATTCCCTATTGGGAAAATGAATCAATCATCGACTCAGCAAACCCAAAACAAGTAGTCTAATTTGCGCATCAAAAACCTTCATTTATAGTAGAAGTTCCAATTTTTTTTCCTATACCTTCTGGTAAACGTTGACAAAACTATGGAAAATCACCATTTGAAAAATTTTAATGGGTAAATCAACTATGTCTATGGCCATGTTCAATAGTTCCTTTCACAAATTACCAGAGAATTCTTCCCCAACAGATTTTGCATAAAGGTCGTCGTCCTGAAACGCCGCCAGGGGGGCGCGATGAGTGCGTAGAAGACCGGCTGCAAGGCACCACTGCTCACGTGGATCATGCCATCCACCGCTAACTGTGGAACGGGATGGCTGGATCTGTGGTGATCTGTTGTGGGGATAGGTAGCCCTGGCAGCTGGTCTATGGAAAATCCAGCTGTAAATGGATGATGATTTGGGGGTAGCCCTATTTTTAGGAAACCTCTAATTTTGATGATGGGACCTTGAATGAAACTCGAAATTGATGTAAGTAAAGTGGTCAAGCCTCCCTACAGGACCTGGGAAAAATGTTGGATTATAATCCGCTTACGAATCAATTGATGATACGGGTTAGAAGATTCTCCAGAGAATGTTGGACTGGTTCAACCCACAATATTGGCTTAAATGGTTCATATTTGTTCACCAATCTTTGGTGATCATGATGATGAATAATAGATATCAAACATCAGTTAATGATGGGACATGGTGTAAGTAAAGTGGTCAAAACTCCCACAAACGGGTGTGTTGATTTTTGTTTACATTTTTTAATTTCAAGGTTCGTTGAAGTGGGTTGTTCCAGCAGTACCAGAGGACACAGGCTTCAAAGTTTGGGAACAAATCCGGCTTGGATCTGCACAGCCATTTTCGACAGCCCCTGATCAAAGACTTGATGAAATGTATTGGATCTATTCATTCTATTCATATTATTGCAGGCTCCCTTTCTATGGGAGCAAAATCCCACCCTTTCTATGGTTCCAGTCATATGTGGTGTCATACCCTACAACAACGGGTGAATCTGGGGGGGTTAAAACCCAAACGGGCGGAGGGATTAGTTATCATTCGTGGCAAGTAGTGCAACTGGGATGGATTTAGTCCAAGTATATCAAGTATCAGCTCCCGAGATCAAACGAAGAGCCTCGAAATTCTCGCTGTTCAGAAACCAGAACCTGATCTCCATCTTCCGTTCGAAAGATGTACCGAAATCTGGACGAACAAAGCCATCGGTTGTTCGGTTCCACTTAAAAGGTTTCAATTGTGACAAGGCAAGTTACTGTAGTTATGTTCAAAGAAATGGCTAACCTATGCTAACCTGCTAACCTCAGTAACTCGCGATGGTACATCGAAGCCACGAAGTGGATTGGCCATTTAACCATCCCATCTTGGGGTTGGCTAGTCCCATTTCAGGTCTCCTATGGATGGAAGGCCATCAAAAAACACGGAAAATAATGCTTCAAACTTCAAACCATCAAATGTTAGGAATTCACCATATCTAGCATCAAAATCGTTACTGTTCCTAATTTCCTACCATTTTTGTTCTTTTGCAGAGCCAAAAAAAACTCCAAGGTTGCTCCCAAACACTTGGTCAGGACTCAGAAAGCCAAGCTGCAGCACAGGCAGCACCATCATCGCCAAACATAAGACCTGAGATGCCCAGTTTCACATGGGGAGTTCCCAAAAAAAGTGTGTGTTTCCTTTATAAATGGTACCCCCCAGTTTGAAAACTAGGGATAAATTAATCCGGGGTTGATATTACGAACCTCGCACTGAAAGAGGCCTCAAATGAGGACTAAATGAGAATTAACTGAGAATTTAGTGGGGATTGCTAAAATTGGGAAAAATTGTGGGAACGCTAAAAAATCGCACAGATCGTCATCATTTTTTACCGCCTAAGAACGGCCTTTCTTATGGGATTTGCATTGAACGACGAGACTGAACGGGAGATTTCCCATGTTCCAAAGATGTTGTATGACTCAAATGAATTGTTGATGTTCTTCATACCATGTACTTCAAAACAATGAGAATAAACATGGTGTTCTTCTTACCAAATTGTCGAAGTGTTTAAAATTTAGGCCCATCCAATATCATTTGGGGTCAGCCGGCAGCCTTGAAATCAAGGTGACCATTGCAGATCTCCATAGAATGATCCGACACAATAAAAATGGATGGTTCCCATAAACTCGACTGGTCACCTTGGATCACCTTGGTGTGTGGCCCCTACAAAAATCAGCAACCATCAAATGTCCCAATTCTTGGAATTCATAGTTGCTGCAGGCGAGAGTGTGAGCACCAATATCTGGGTAAAAGTAGAAATCCTGGTACCCTAGTGAACCCCTGCTCCGGGAAATGGATGTCTATTCCCCTAAAAATCAATGGAAACATTGAATGGCGTTGATCCATCCCATATCGCTTTTGAAACCAAGTGGTCAACCCATATCCTTTTCTCAGGCGACCGATGTGACGAAGCCAAAGAAAAAGTGATAGTTGCGCTGGCCAACACCTGGGGCAGCACCAAAGCGCTCTAAAAGCTGGCAGCTCGATGCTTCTTTTGTGGGTCAGAAATGCCAAAATGTTACCCCAGGAATCATAAACCTCCTGTTTATTGGGGGTACCACGTCTAGTTTTGTCGTAAGGGTTTGTGAATCCACATTTGACATCATGGCCATTTCGGAGGACATGAGGTGTTACAGTAAATGACTTAATCTTGCGGTATCCTAATTCTTGAACCCTTGGGTCAACATTTAACCAACAGATGGTCTGATTTTCACCACCCTGTCCGACTTCTGAGCTGGAGGCAGTTGTTGACGAAGGGACAATGATGATCGTACCTGAGGATGAGATGTGTCTTCCAAGGCTTGTAAAAGGGGCGGTCAAATCACCGAAAGTCACATCCAATCCACAGGGATGGTAGATGATGGTAGATGTATTATCCCGGCCGTAATACTCCGAATATTCAAAACATATCCTAAATTCTTCAGCAGAAAATTCCAAGTAAGTCAGGTTGTCCAAAATTATCCTATCCAGCACAAATATTGAAATTGTCCTGTTTTCCAGCTGGCCATGCATAGAATAACTCCCAAGTCGTCTTCCCCAACAGATTTTGGCACCGCATCACGCAGTTGTCACAGTCCGGGCAATGGGAGGAGCGTGGGGGCCTCCAGGCTTGTTTCCAGTGCAACTGGTGAGGCTACTCACATAACAAAGCCCACCAGTATTGGGAAATACCCTCTGGTAAGTTAATATAGCTAAGTAAAATCACCACTTACTTGATAGGTTCGGTAAATCACGGAACTAAATGGATTATTTTCCTTAGCTATGTCAAAAATACCAAAGGGTACAGTAGGAAATATGATACTGGATAATTGGGAAGGTAACAAGGTACATACTGTAGATTTCACATAATGGGAATTATGATCGGGTAACCCCCCCAAAAAAAAAGATGAATAAAAACCCATGGAATCCTCCTCACATCAAAATAGCTGGGATTTAATGAAACAGATCTTCATCCACAATGTGAAGTCTCAGCTTTTGACACATCAAGAAATGGCTCGAAAAACCAACGGGGCCCACAAATCGGTCGACCTTTCCGAATTGGGTCTCCACAAACTGAGCCTACCGGGTTCTTCAAAGAGCCTACAGCCATCCACAGACAACCGCATAGATACAACCAGATTACCCTCGGCAACCCCCAACTTCAATGTTGTGCTTGGAAGTGCCCAATACCATGAACAGAAATGGCTGTTTTTTTTGAAGGCCGCCAAACACATAATTCAGAGTACAACATTGAATTGGGGGACGGGGGCGACAAGACGTCTATGGTCTTCTACTTCATAGGATGGCTGTTTTTTTTGAAGAACCCGGGATCCTTACAACTACTTAAAATATCTTAAAATCATGTCAAATCCATATATCATAGACATTTATAGACTCTCAATGATGGTTAAACCATCACCCAACGCTGGAAAATCGCCGCGTACCACGACCTGATGATTCTGCACGTCCGGCACCAGCGATACCCACGACCTGGCAACGGAAGGTCGTTTCCGGGAGAAATTCCGGGAGAAATCGTAGCGGCAAAGAGAGTGGGAAGTTGAGAAACGGAACATTGGAACATTTACCCTCTGGTAAACTAACATAACTATGGGGAATCATCATTTTCAATGGGTAAATCCACTATAAATGGCCATTTTCAATGCCTATGTTAAATTACCAGAGGGTAGAACTACACTAACTACACCATTTTTTTATGGTGATTGTTTAGAAAATTGCATGTAAGATCATGTAAGCTGAAAGAAAAAGGGGATTCTAAGCTGGACTTGCCCAACCGAAAAAGAGAAGAAAGTGAGTTTGATGGGGATTCCAAGGAAACTCAAGCATCTAAAATGAAAATATTACACACCCTGACCTCAGGGTCATGACCAGTACATTTGGACTATGACTATGACATGCTGCGACCACAACCCAGTGCCTAAGTCTCACATGTTGCACGCCTAGGGAAAAATTAGCCGTCTACAGCATGTATTCGAAATTTTCCATACGACTTGGAATCAAGTGTGGACTCCTATACAGGAAACTGGAGTCGCAATCCCCTAGTGAGGCCCTAGTGTCTTTCTGATCCCACTTCCAATGCGGGCGCACTGGTCAACTCTACTGGCAGCTTTCCTCCTCCGCCCCTGCGACAAGAACAATCATTGAAGCAAGGTCAGCCAGTGAAAAACCCTATGACAGACCGGGAAGAATCCATGACTGGGCATGACAATGAAATGATATGAAATGATTGGATGGCTGAAACTGTGTCTGTGTTTTCTTTCCTTTTTCTCAAATAGAAACAGCTGCTGGTCTGAATTTCCCCGGGGAAAATCTCCCCGCCTGCCATCCAAGGGAACAGAGTCCATACAAAGCAAATCCTCAGCTCATGAAGCTGCCCAGCAAGCCTTGATGGGGTTGCGCTTCATTGGTTAAGCCCGATCATTCGTAAGAAATTACCTCAATCATTGGTTACCTCGATCATTGGGTATAACCCCAGTCAATTCGGCAGGATGAGTAGGGTTGGTTACTTAGGGTATTGTTGGAAGTGTTGGAGTTAATATATGTGTGTGTGGGGTCAATGCAGTAATATTCAGTATAGTATATCACCCCAGTGAATTCAGTAAAAAATCACTGGGGTTTGCCAACTTCAGTAGCTCCAGTGACCATTGGTTAAAATCATTGGAGGATGTTTATTCGATGAGATTCACTGCAGGTTTCCCATGGTTTCCCACGTTTTTTATCCGTTACCCTCTTGTAAACGTTTACAAAAAGCTATTGAACATGGCCATAGAAATAGTTGATTTACCCATGAAAAATTTGGTGATGGGAAATCTGGCAACCCCAAAATAGATACAGTGGGTTAATGTAACAAATGACCAAAAACTACGCCAGTTCCTTCGATGTTGATTATCATAAAGTTGATGATGATTACATGTTAAGTCACCATACTGATAACAGGAAGCTAAAGAATGTCACCATACTGATTATACAATACTGGCTTTATATTCTGATTATTATATGTTATGTCATAGAAATGTTTATATGTCACCACACTGGCTTATTCTGATGGACATAAAGTTGATGGTAATTCTATGTTATGCTGATGATAAACCTATGACTATATGTTATGTTGATTATAAACCTATGAATATATGTTATATATGTTGATTATAAACCTATGGTTATTGATGTAATGTTGATGGTGATTATCATAAACCTATGGTTAAGTCACCATACTGAGACGCAGCGAAACATGAGTCCAAGGTACATAGCCCAGCTGCTCCTGCAGCTGCTTGGCCGTCTTCGTGGCAATCACCACCTCCGGAACACATCGGAGGCTCTTAGTCGGGAGAAAAACCATGGGAAAACCATGGGAAAACCATGGGAAAACCTACACTTTCTTCGTTCTTTCATGTTTTTTTAATACTACAGATGAGTATCAATGAACTAGTCTCAATTGTTTGAAATGTGAACTATATTGCATGGATTTTGGCGAACGTGTTTTGAGTCCAGCCATTTCGAGCTAGTTTCTCAACTGTGGGTAGGTCAACTAACCCATTGAAAAATTGAAATGATTGCCTGATGAAAACTACTGAGAAACTCCAAAAACAACTTGCCGAGATTCCCATCATCCCATTCTTTCCCCATATTTCCCCATAGCCTTTCCCGAAACTTTCCCTTACTCTCTGGCAATTTTACAGAGCCTATGGAAGATCACCATTCTTAAGAGGTAAATCAATCACATCACCTATAAATGAAATATCTGTCCATAGTCCATAGGTATGTAACAAATTGCCAGAGCGTATTCCAAGTACAGTATCCATGATTCATCCATTCTTGCTGGTGATGTTTTTCCATTCTCAACCATTTTTAACCATCAATTCCCATGTTTTCCCATATTTCCTATCGTTTTCCCATCGTTTTCCATCATTAAACCTTTCCACTTTCCACCACCCCCTTCCGGCGTTTTTCACGCGCACGCCTCGCGTCTGGGGATGATGCCCGGATCGGAGCAGCAGGTGGCCAAAAGGAAGCCGGTGGCCATCACGAATACCTCCGCGCGCTCTCGACGACAGCTGGGATGGGATGGCCAGCTGTCGAAAGGTGGAAATACCATGGGAAAAGCATGGGAAATACCAAGGTGAGTACCACTTAAAATGATGGTCATTTTGTACGAAATCTCTTTTCTGAAAAGGGGCGAACATGCCAATGTGGGTCAATGGCGAGTCTAGGATGCATTGGGAAAATGTTAGGCAAACTGTTTCTTCTCAGGACTGAATGGCCCCAGGCAACGACCGGTCCGTCGGCCAAGATTGCAGCGAATGCGCCATCTGTGGCCTGAATGCGGTGCACATTCCTAAGCTGATCTTCAACTGCCAAGCAGTCACCACCCAAGCTTGGACGGCCCCAGGTAACAACGGATCCATCGGCCAAAATTGCGGCAAATGCGGAACTTGTGGCCTGAATGTGGCGCACATTCCTGAGCTGACCTTGAACCGAGGAGCAGTCACCACCTAGTCTGCATCGCCCCAGGTAACTACTGATCCATCAGCCAAGATCGCGACAATTGCCAAAATTGTGGCCTGAATTTGTTTGACATTCCTCAGCTGATCTTGGACTGCCGAGCAGTCGCCACCATGCTCTGGATCACCCAAGCAACCACGGATCCATCGGCCAAGATCAGCAATTGCGCTCACGTCTGAGCTCATCCTGAACTGCAGAGCAGTCACCCTTGATGTCCCAGTCTGGATCGTCTGGATTGCCCGAGGCAACGGCTGATCCATCTGCCAAGATCGCTGCAAATGCGCCACTTGTGGCCTGAATTTGCAAGACATTCTTGAGCTGATCTTGAACCAAGGAGCAGTCAGCACCATACTCTGGATTTCCCCAGGTAAGTATCTTGCTTCCTCCACAGCACCAAAGTGCAAAAGCCTGGGTTGATGCACTTATGTTTACTTGTTGTGCCGCAGCAGTTAGGTGGTCTCCTTCTCGTACCTCTGCTGCTTGCAAAGAGTCCTCAAGGTTGGTCAGGACATGTCCGCCCAAATTGAGACACTTTGGAGTGCTCAGGTATTGACAGAGTTTCACTAGAACCACTCAGGAACGATATGTGTACTTGAAGCATTCCGCAACTCGGATAAAAGCAGCATCAATATCGAATATTTTCAACATGTGTCATTGCATACGGCATTTGGGCCATATGCGCCACAGCATACAGTGTGAGACCTTGAAAGTGACATGTTGGTGTGACCTCGGGCTGACATAAACAGGCCGCTCAAAGCAGCAAAGCGCCCTAGAAAAACCAAGGAAAATGATGATTCAATGGGATTTCAAGCAACAAACATGGTGATCTAATGGGATGTAATGGGACTGGGATATACATATGTATATACCAGGATCTTCGAAAGGACGCAAAAAAAACTTCGTTTGCAAGATTTCTGCCCTTATGGCGGATTTCTTGCGAAGGAGTTGGAAATGGTCATGTTTTTTGCCTACTGTGGTCAATTTTGTATTTCGCACCTTTTGGGCTGATCTTGCTCTACTTTGCGTAAAAATGTGACGATTTTTCTGGACGGAAATTCCCGGGAAAAGGGCGGAAATACGCGGGAAAAGGGCGGAAATACCCGGGCAGACTCAGCATGGCTGAAACATGAAAACATGAAGTGGTCAGTTTTTTCTTGACATGGTCATTTTTATTTTGAAATTGACAAATTTTTAAAAACATGGTCAGAAATCTAACAAAAATCTGCCCTGGACAAAAATTTGTAACCAATGATTATCCAAGTATATATATTATATATGTATACTTGTAATCTATATACTCCGAGGGTACATGCCGGTGAAGCTTGCTTTACCACTTATTTGAGGCTCCGGTTTTGGGGCCTTGGGCCCACCTAGGCTTTGAAAAAAAACGCCCCCAATGCTCCAATAAAAAAACAAACCAAGTCATGAGGTGCGAATCACAATGGCTTGGACATGAAGCTACTAAGCATATCGCGAAAAACTACTACAGCACGAGATGCATATTACAATGGTTTGGACGCAAAACTATAAAGGAGTTCATGAAAAACTACTGAGCGTGAGTGCTCGGGCGCA
>CAMXCT020000880.1:32500-47500 GCA_947184155.2 Cladocopium goreaui | reverse complement strand
TTGTCTTCTGCGCAGGTTTTACTACCTTGTCCAGGTTAATTTGGTGTTTCAATGTGTGCTGCATTTGGCATTTTCCCTTTTCCCTGGTTGCATTTCATCTGTCTATATTCTCTACATATCACGTCGCATCCTTCCAACTTGCATTGGTTCCTTCCATGTGTTCTTCATTTGTCAAATGTGCCCCTTTCCAAGTTGCATTTGCTCTTTCTATGTTTCATCCATTTGCAATTTTTGCCTCTTTTCAACTTGCATTTTGCTTTCCCATTTTTTCTGCAATTGTCATGTGTGCCTCTTTCAGATTTGCATTTTCCAATTCCATTGTTTGCATTGTTTCTCCGTTTTTTTTCAAGATGTAAACATCCTAGAACAAGCGCAATTCGACAGCACAAACGTACAGACACCGTGTAAGTTACAGCAGTTGCCTCCAGATCTCCTTTTCGACACATTTCGACACATCCCCAGCTGCGCCTTCGTTGCTTTTGCCCAGCACCGACGGTGCCGCGGACGATGCGGAGCGACTGGCTTTGGCTCCTCGTGGAACTGGCTTACTGGGATTCAGGTTTTGTTGCAGTCCAAAGATGGGGAACGCCCTAAAAAAAAGAAGAAAACGTCAATTTTTCCACCACTAAACTAGCCATCCCGAATTTCCGGGAAACCTACGGGGCGCCTTTTTAAGATTCTAAAGCATGAAGTAGACAAAGCCAGGATGCACTTGAGTGTCCTGGCTAGCCGGGAAATCCCTATCTTAGTGGAAAATTGCTGGATGATGTGGGCATCCACGGAGCCAGGGTGGTGCCCACAATCCCAACAGAAATGTCCAGGGATATCAAGACAAGGGACAGCAACTGGGTCGGGCACCCTTCGAAAATACCCCAAATACCAACAATGAATCTTCATCTCAGGATCCCCGGATTTGGGAGGATAGTGGGTCTCAACATCCACATTTGTTGAGATTGTTTAATCGCAGAAAATGGGGATTTCATCACGATGAACGAGGCGATCAGCAGGCAACTCATGGTAGCAACTGTCCAGCTTTAGAGGTGTCCCGCGGTGTCCCGTGAATCTCAGATTTCCCGTGAGCACAGGGTAGCTGATAAGTGGCTCCAACCTGGTGAACCAACTCAGTGGATTATCCCAAGTTCATAATTCAAACCCAGGCTACCACGTGTCTCACGTGTCTCAAATTCAGACACGTCAACTACATCAACTACATCACCTATCATGCAGCTGAGGAATGAAATCTTTTCAGCAAGTGTCGCGACATGTCAGAAACCAACCCATCACTGCTTTGGGGCCGATGATTGTGGTTGTGGTTGGCCGTGATGAAAGCTTTCCTTCAGCTGCGTTATGTCGCACTAACCTAGGATCAATAGACTCCTCATTGCCTAACACTGAAGAGTCACAAATCAAAATCTGCCCTGTGGAATTCAACCATGCATGAAATCCAATGTGAATATCGT
Organism: Cladocopium goreaui; assembly: GCA_947184155.2. NCBI lineage: Eukaryota > Dinophyceae > Suessiales > Symbiodiniaceae > Cladocopium > Cladocopium goreaui. The sequence continues at coordinate 46,040 of CAMXCT020000880.1, read as the reverse complement.
ATCGTTGAATCAATTTTCAATATATTTCCGAAAAAATAAAAGGATATCCCTCACCAATCACCACCCAGCACCAACGCTCCTTGCTTAGGACTAAACTCATGTTCAGGTCCTCGGATGGTCATGTCTTAGGGGTACAGCACGGTACAGCCCCAACACCAAGTAGTTGATTTGCTTCCATAAACCCCTTCTCCCCAGGAAACAAAACATGGAAACCTCACCATGAATCCGCATGAATTCACCCATGTCCTTGTTATTTCGGGGCAAAATCCACGGATTTTTGGCCCAAAATCCACCAGCGTTCTGCTCTTACTGCATCTGAGGCACCAAAAGAAAAGTCAGCATGCTCTTCATCCTGGCAGGAATGAGTAAATCTCTGGGAAGGACCTGTTTCCACAGACTTCTTGGATGTCAAATGAAAAATGTTTGAAGAAAAAGTTATTTTAAACCATTAATGCTTATTAACTGTTTGATTAATGCTTATTACTGTGACGATCTCATGTGGATTCTCCCGTCTCTTCCAAGGCCTCAATCGACTCAAAGCCCGGATGCTGCGCCTCCCGGGGTCAGGACGGTCAGGTCCAAAACAATCCATTCGAACAATGTTCATCAACAGAATCAAATGCTGATTCCCTTTGGAATGATTGTCCTTATAAGTTGTCCTGGATAATGAATTCATGATCAATCCCAAACCCACACAAAGCCAATTGAAGGCTGCTTTCCCATGGTTCCCCCATGGTTTATCAATGGGACACTATCCAGAACACTTACGAAGAACGTAGAAAAATTGAAACAACATCTGGCATGGGAAAAAAAAAACATGGTTTGCTAGGGGCCCTGAAAGTGAAGACCCAGTTCGAGCACAGGTTTCGCATTGTGATTCTTATTGGGCGCCCAACCCTCGGACCTTTTGAGACACCGACAAGCCTCTTTGCCATTGTCGCGGCTGCTGGAAGCCATTTAAGCGCCGGGCGTGTTGGGGGGTCAAGAGAGGTGATTTTTTTTCTCATAAATGTTGGTGGATCAAACAACTGCAACTGCTTCAGAACTGCAAGCAGCACGTTGGATTGATGAAAAATAACAAAACTGCTATTTGCTGAGAGAAATTCGTCCTGTGAATCATGGGTGTGCCACAAACTCAAAACAGAGATGTTGCTGTCTTTTTGTTTGACAACATCCATGATACACCTTTTTACCCAACGCGGCAGACATGCATCATGTTGGACAACCCAGGCATCCGAAGTGGGAGATCATATCTGCTGGCAACTGAGAAAGTTCAACCATTATGGATCAGTATAGAACCACTATAAAACTAGCACAATAGAAGCAACCTATAGGTCGTTTACCCCCTTTTTTGCCACCTCCAAGACTTGGTTCAAACGTTTTCCTTTTTGGTTCTCGGGCTTCACCTTGTTTTGGAATTGTTGATTCTTCGAGAAGCCTTAAACCATTGGCTGGGTTGCATCATCTCATTTGCCTCACATTGCGGCCAAGCTGCTGTACTTTGTTTGGTCCAGCTTACGATCATCAGTTGGGATGGCAATTCCATGAACTGCTTTAGCCCTAGTCACCAATGGATGACTGCTTTAGCCCTCGATTTTTCGCACTCTCCTCTTTCATCCTCTTTCTACGCTCTGATCGCCGATCGTTCACCGTGATTCACAGTGGGTCTGAGCTTGCCTCTGGCAGCGGATCGCAGCAACCCAAGGCATCCGAAGTCAAAGATCATATCTGCTGAGAAAGGTCAACCATTGTGGATCATTATAAAACCATTATAAAACCATTAAAAGCTGGCATTATAAACTTTAGTTATAAACCGATCCATGATCCAACCACTGGCAAGGTCTTGTCGAGCCGAACCAGTGCTCGATTGTGTGGTAAGTCTTTACTGGTGGTTCTCTTCTCAGGATCGACCACAGGGCTATTCATCAGGGACTAAGATCAAAAGTTGTCCTGAGGTGTGGCCAGAAAACTGAAACGTACTGTGATGCTTGAGATTTGTGTGACGATCACGCGGCCCTGCTTAAGGTTTACTCCCTTGCCGTATCTTCCACCAGCAGTTACTTTCTTTCCATGAAGTAAATGTGTCAATCCTGCACCATCACTGGGCACGGTTACCCTGACATGGGTGCCGGGTGCTGGGGCCATGAGCTCAGATGAAAAAGCGAAGGCGAAGGGTGAGCTTGGCTCGCGCCATAGCAGCACACGGAGGAGCACCAGCCAAAGCTGAAATGCCCCCACTTCACATTAATCGCAGCAACCCAGGCATCCGAAGTGGGAGATCATATCTGCTGGCAACTGAGAAAGGTCAACCATTATGGATCATTATAAAACCATTATAAAACCATTAAAAGCTGGCATTATAAACTTTAGTTATAAACCGATCCATGATCCAACCACTGACAAGGTCTTGTCGAGCCGAACCAGTGCTCGATTGTGTGGTAAGTCTTTACTGGTGGTTCTCTTCTCAGGATCGACCACAGGGCTATTCATCAGGGACTAAGATCAAAAGTTGTCCTGAGGTGTGGCCAGAAAACTGAAACGTACTGTGATGCTTGAGATTTGTGTGACGATCACGCGGCCCTGCTTAAGGTTTACTCCCTTGCCGTATCTTCCACCAGCAGTTACTTTCTTTCCATGAAGTAAATGTGTCAATCCTGCACCATCACTGGGCACGGTTACCTGACATGGGTGCCGGGTGCTGGGGCCATGAGCTCAGATGAAAAAGCGAAGGCGAAGGGTGAGCTTGGCTCGCGCCATAGCAGCACACGGAGGAGCACCAGCCAAAGCTGAAATGCCCCCACTTCACATTAATCGCAGCAACCCAGGCATCCGAAGTGGGAGATCATATCTGCTGGCAACTGAGAAAGGTCAACCATTATGGATCATTATAAAACCATTATAAAACCATTAAAAGCTGGCATTATAAACTTTAGTTATAAACCGATCCATGATCCAACCACTGACAAGGTCTTGTCGAGCCGAACCAGTGCTCGATTGTGTGGTAAGTCTTTACTGGTGGTTCTCTTCTCAGGATCGACCACAGGGCTATTCATCAGGGACTAAGATCAAAAGTTGTCCTGAGGTGTGGCCAGAAAACTGAAACGTACTGTGATGCTTGAGATTTGTGTGACGATCACGCGGCCCTGCTTAAGGTTTACTCCCTTGCCGTATCTTCCACCAGCAGTTACTTTCTTTCCATGAAGTAAATGTGTCAATCCTGCACCATCACTGGGCACGGTTACCCTGACATCAGCCTGGGTGCCGGGGCCATGAGCTCAGATGAAAAAGCGAAGGCGAAGGGTGAGCTTGGCTCGCGCCATAGCAGCACACGGAGGAGCACCAGCCAAAGCTGAAATGCCCCCACTTCACATTAATTACGGGCCTGAAATCCAGCCGCATCAAATCACACTGGTGCCCGGTGGGACAGCAACTTGGGAGGCTGCTCATGAGCCACTGATCATATCACATGATGCTACACACACCTACCACAAGGACATAACTGCAATATCATGTGGGTTCCACATGGCAGCTCAGCATGGTCCCCAGTCATGATTGTAGCAAACGGATGCTCATGCCCTTGCAAGGGTTACAGTAGGAGTCCGTAATGTTGTCGGTACCTCATTTGACAGGCATGCGCGGCTCACTACCAAGCTAGCCCCTGCTGCTTGATTACTTCTTGATTCTATTGGGGACTAAAACGATCTCTACAGAGCCAAACGAGCAGAAGAATAGTCCTATCTTCGCTCACTGCACTCATTACTAGACGTTCGCATACGTGACGATGAACCATCAATCATCAAGTAACCACTATACAATAGATCAACAATGGTACCAAGTACCGATCAGTAATTCATATTAATTAGCGATGATTCACGCAACCAATAAACCGGATATGTCTGCCTGCTTCGAATAGTACCCTCCAACCAATGTTTTTGAAGAAACTTGGACCGTCTCCTTCACTGAATCAGCCCCCAACGGTTTAAAGTTCCCAGCTGCAGATGCATGTCCAGCTGAGAAACCACCAGCCCCTACGTATTGGTTATATAGATGTATTTGTTGTCTCCATCTGCGTGTATATAACGTTTTGATGGTTTTTCTTTTTGGTTTATACAAAACTGGCTATGCTAAAACCACCCGCAGATCTGCCACCGCACTTGAGGCCAGCGGATTGGTTGAAATGCTCGGTGCTTCAGCCATGTCAATCAAATGAAGGTCTGCTGATTTTTGACTCATTTTGATGCAAGATTCATGGATTATCATTGGACAATACCTACCCTCATGAAATATGGATTTCCTAAAGTGATGGCCGAAATCACCAACCAAACTGCGCCCGCAGATGTTGTGAGCTCACCTCAGAAGTTTTCCACCCCCGGGCGACGGTTATCAACCTCTCAGCTTGGCACAGTAGGTCATCTCATAAGCTCAGCATAGCAATCAGTGGCCCCAAGAATCCAGTAACGCATCGAAAACTGATCGTTTTGGACACGCATATAGTTCCTATAAGATGTAAACAGATCCCATATGATATTTGCGTTCCTCCTGACTTGATTTTGGCGGATGCTCTGATTTAAAAAAGTGATTGACCTTACGAGATGATATCAGTAATTGATACGCCGCCGGTTTCCTTATTGGATAGCAACAGCAGAAGTAGTAGTAGCAGTAAAAGTAGTAGTAAAAGAAGAAGAAGAAGTAGTAGTAGTAGCAGCAGTATAGTAGTAGTAAGTAGTAAGTAGTAAGTAGTAAGTAGTAAGTAGTAAGTAGTAAGTAGCAAGTAGCAAGTAGCAAGTAGCAAGTAGCAAGTAGCAAGTAGCAAGTAGCAAGTAGCAAGTAGCAAGTAGCAAGTAGCAAGTAGCAAGTAGGAAGTAGGAAGTAGGAAGTAGGAAGTAGTAAGTAGTAAGTAGTAAGTAGTTGGTAGTTAGTAGTTAGTAGTTAGTAGTTAGTAGGTAGTAGGTAGTAGGTAGTAGGTAGTAGGTAGTAGGTAGTAGGGGGGAGGAGTAGTAGTAGTAGTAGGAGTAGCAGTAGTAGTCGTAGTCGTAGTCGTAGTCGTAGCAGTAGCAGTAGCAGTAGCAGTAGCCGTAGCAGTAGCAGTAGCAGTAGCAGCAGCAGCAGCAGCAGTAGTAGTAGTAGTAGTTGGACCACGGCTTATAGACGGCCGTGTTGGGGTGGGTTTTTTTGGTGTGGGCGGCTGTAGGAGCGCGCGCACGTTGCACTTTTTTGCATTGTTGTTTCTTGGGGGGGGTTGTTTTTTTTTGGGGTGGAGGGGTTTTGGGGGGGGGGTTTTGGGGGGCCGTTCAAGATATTCTCTTGGACTTGCTGCTACGCTATCCACTCTTCTCTTCGACTTTCAATAACGGCTTCATCCACTAAAACAAATAGTTTGGGTGCTTTGCAAAACCACTAAAAAACATGTATTTCCCAATGCAATTACGAGATGAAGCCGCTTTAACCAATGGCACGGCTGCGTGAAAAGTCCAAAATGGACTTGGATGCTCTGACCACTGTAAATCAGCAGAAAAACAAAAGGGACGAATTGATGGTGTGCTGATTTCCTCACGGCGGCGTGTGAGCCGTGTACCTAGTTGTTGTTAGTAGTTATTAGTTAGTAGCAGTAGCAGTAGCAGTAGTAGCAGCAGCAGCAGTAGTAGTGGTAGTAGCGGTAGTAGTGGTAGTAGTGGTAGTAGTGGTAGTAGTAGTAGTAGTAGTAGCAGCAGCAGTAGTAGTAGTAGTAGAAGTAGTAGTAGTAGCAGTAGTAGAAGTAGTAGAAGTAGTAGTAGTAGCAGTTGCAGTAGTAGCAGTAGTAAGCAGTAGTAAGCAGTAGCAGCAGTAGCAGGAGTAATAGTAGTAATAGTAGTAGTAATAGTAGTAGTAGTAGTAGTAGTAGTGGTAGTAGTGGTAGTAGTCGTAGTAGTAGTAGTAGTAGAAGAAGCTGTAGTAGTAAGTAGTAAGTAGTAGAAGCTCTAGTAGTAAGTAGTAAGTAGTAAGTAGTAAGTAGAAAGTAGAAAGTAGTAAGTAGTAAGTAGTAAGAAGAAAGTAGAAAGTAGTAAGTAGTTAGTAGCAAGTAGTAAGTAGTGAGTAGTGAGTAGTGAGTAGTGATTAGTAAGCAGTAAGTAGTAAGTAGTGAGTAGTTAGTAGTGAGTAGTAAGTAGTAAGTAGTGAGTAGTCAGTAGTCAATAGTCAGTAGTCAGTAGTAAGTAGCAAGTAGTACCAAGTAGTACTAAGTAGTACTAAGTAGTACTAAGTAGTACTAAGTAGTACTAAGTAGTACTAAGTAGTACTAAGTAGTACTAAGTAGTACTAAGTAGTACTGAGTAGTACTGAGTAGTACTAAGTAGTACTAAGTAGTACTAAGTAGTACTAAGTAGTACTAAGTAGTACTAAGTAGTACTAAGTAGTACTAAGTAGCAGCAAGTAGCAAGTAGGAAGTAGGAAGTATTTACTGTAGTAGTAAGTAGTTAGTAGTAAGTATATAGTAAGTAGGAAGTAGCAAGTAGCAAGTAGCAAGTAATCTGGGTATTTTTAAAAATGACAGCACGTTCAAAGCATTAGTTAGTGTTTCCCTACGGAAACGAAAATGGAATGGTAGGTTTGGGATACCACACATGTATGTGTAAAAAAGAATATCTACGATTTTTGGCAGTCTTTTGTGTGAGCAATATACCCAGAGATGATACTTACACCCATTTAATACCGAGGCCTTGACATCTCTAACTCCTGGTAGGAACAGTGTCAAGCTGAGTGCAGGGAGCGGAAAGATTCAGAAGATCAAACATCCTCGGTTGGTGCCCTTGCGTGGTTGGTGGTTCCAACAGCCACGTCCAGCCGGTGGCGGCTTGAACAAAAGGTTGACGTGCGAAACCACCAACCACTTTTGTGTCTCGAAAAAGAACCACCCAGCACAACATGTTGCTGGGGCCTGCCAAGCAAGAGTGGAGGATGTCTCACTGACAGAATACACAATGTAGGACGGATCAACTACACCTTGTCAACAGGGAGCGCTACCTGGCAATGGCACAGATGCTTTGGGGGATGTGAAAGCATTGACAGGTTATATGACTACAACCCAAAGAGTGACACTTGAGAGACACATTTTGGCGCAGCCGCCCCAGCGCGGCAGAGCTTAAATCCATGTGCTCATTTGGGCATCATTCTTCTTCACATTCTCCGCTTGCTGCTCCGCCGGCCTCGGCTTGGCGCTTCTGGATCTTCATGCTCACATCAACAATTAGAAAAGCCCCCATCCAAATCCATTGTCCCAGTTTGTTGGCATGCGGCGTTTGAACATTTTTGATGGTGACATTCCCCAACTCAGCTTCTTAACGGCTTACTGCTTGAGGTCCCATGCACACTCAAAGAAGCACAAAAGTTTGAGGCGCCAGGTGAGGAAAGCAACGCAGAAAGGAACACTGATATAGAAAACAAGACGAACCACTTGCAAAGCTGATGGTAAAGACAGTGTCTTCATGACAATGAAGGTGAAAATGACGGTCAAGATGAAGGTGGTGATGATGATGATGATGATGACGATGATGAGGACGAGGATAAGGATAAAGATTAAGATAAGGATGAGGATGGGTGATGATGGATGATGATGATGATGATGATGATGATGATGATGATGATGGTGATGATGGTGATGATGATGATGATGATGATGATGATGATGATGATGATGATGATGATGATGATGATGATGATGATGATGATGATGATGATGATGCAAATGATGATGCAAATGATGATGATGATGATGATGATGATGATGACGATGACGATGACGATGACGATGACGATGATGATGACGATGATGATGACGATGATGAGGAGGAGGATGCCGAAGCCGATGCCGATGACGATGACCATGCTGATGATGATGAGGAGGAGGAGGAGGATGAGGATGAGGATAAAGATTAGGATGAGGATGACGATGAGGATGATAATGATGATGATGATGATGATGATGATGATGATGATGAGGATGAGGATGAGGAGGAGGAGGAGGAGGATGCCGAAGCCGATGCCGATGACGATGACCATGCTGATGATGAGGAGGAGATGATGATGATGATGATGATGACGATGACGATGACGATGACGATGATGATGACGATGATGAGGAGGAGGAGGATGAGGAGGAGGAAAAGGATGTGGATAAAGTTGATGAGGATGACCATGACGATGACCATGAGGGTGACCATGAGGACCGCAACTGGCAACCTGGAGAAATTTTCCTGATAAGTTTGAGTCACACTCATTGGAAAAAATCGTTGACATATGATGTGCGATGGTGACATATCTGCCCCCAAAGTGAGCCGGCGAAAAAAACCTTGAGGACAACATGTGTGTGTATACTCAAAACAGGTAATAAGGGGGAGAAATTCCCCTGTTTCATTGGGTCCTCCCCATGGGGGGTACAACTGCGAGGTAATCACGTGGATGGCGGTTCCTGCCCCACCATCGAAAACTTGCTGAAGCAATATCAACTTCAGCAAGCAGAAGCCAACTCCTCACAAAACTCAGCAAATCTTCCATGAAGCCCGGGCCTTCTATGCTGAGATGCTCCCCAGCTACGGATGGTCAACATCCCGTGGTTGTTGGTGTTAAAGCGTGTCACAACCCTCTCACACGTGGAATTTATACACCACCATTGTAACATCATGTTTTTCATACTGATAATATGAACTGGTGAAGGGCCTGATAATCAAACAGCGCAGGTTTTAGCACATCCCTAACTAACTCGTGTCAAAGCCTTTTGCTATGCCCCTTGAGGGACTCTTATCATCATGCCTTACGATGATGTAGATGTCGAACTTTGCTGAGAACCCCGCGTGGTTTCGACGATTTCGTTGCTCTCGACGGGTTGCTCAGCCTTCTTCGTCTCCCTTGTGAGCCTGGCAAGGCGCCGGCTGAGCCCCCGGCGGCCCCAATCTGCCTTCGCCCGAAAACGTTGCCGATTTCGTGGCCCAAAACGTGTGGCACCCGTGAGATCACTCCGATGGTTTTGGAATCCTGGGAAAACCTTTTTTGAAAATCCTATAAGATCTCCGGAAGGAGGAAAAAGAGGAGGAGCAGGAGGTGCAGCAAAATAAAAGCGATGATGGCGTTTACGGCGATCATGGCAGTTGATGATGTGGATGATGATGATGATGATGATGATGAAGATGATGATGATGATGATGAGGAGGAGGAGGATCAGGATCACGATAAAGATAAAGATAAGGATGAGGATGGGTGATGATGGATGATGATGATGATGATGATGATGATGATGGTGATGATGAAGAAGAAGAAGAAAGGAATATTTTTTGATGGTGATGATGATAAAGATGTTTATGACGATGAAAACGGCAACAGCACTGATGATACTGATGATATTGGTGATACTGATGATGATGTTGAAGATGATGATGATGATGATGATGTTGATGATGTTAATGATGTTCATGATACTGGTGTTACTGGCAATGACGGTGACGACGGTGTTGATAATGATGCTGAGGATTCGATTCTTGATAGTGATGATGATGATGGTGATTCTCTTGATGGTGACAATGATGATGCTGATATTTCTGTTGATGATGATGATGATCATCATCATCATGTTTATTTCTTTTTATGTGGTTAATTTTGTTGATGATGATGCTGATGATTATGTTGTTGATGAAAATGATGATGCTGATGATGATGATGATGACGATGATGATGATGATGATGAGGTTAATGATACTGGTGATTCTGGTAATGACTATGATGTTGATGCTGAGGTTCTGTTCATGATTATGACGATGATGATGATGATGATAATGATGATGATGATGACGACGATGATGATGACGATGATGATGATGATGCTGACGATTCTGTTGATGGTGACGATGATGATGGCGATGATGGTGATGATGATCATGAGAATGATGATGATGATGATCATGAGAATGATGATGATGATGACGATGATGATGATGATGATGATGATGCTGACGATTCTGTTGATGGTGACGATGATGATGGCGATGATGGTGATGATGATCATGAGAATGATGATGATGATGATGATGATGATGATGATGATGATGATGCTGACGATTCTGTTGATGGTGACGATGATGATGGCGATGATGGTGATGATGATCATGAGAATGATGATGATGATGATGATGATGATGATGATGATGATGATGATCCTCATCGAACCCTTGTGTTTTCCAGCTTTGGTAACAGCTTTTCAGCCGCCTCAGGGATTGGGGCTTCCTCTTCAAGGCGGGGTCGAAGGAAGAGGACGCAATGCGCCTCGGAGAGAATAACTTCATGAGCTGGTCAGTCAAGCATAACTACTAGCCACATCCTCCTCATGTGCCATCCAGCACGTCCACAGGATTTCCAACTGACGTACCCAGTCCAATGGGCTTTGGAAAGTACTACAGACAGACCAGCCATTGCATCACTCTTCACGACCAGTTGTTCTACCGAACCAGCACATTTGGTTGCTCAACCAACAATGCTGTCCATTGCAGAGGGATGCCAAACGCCACCCTCCGCCACGCCGAGTTGCTTGTTGAATTTGAAGGATCGTGCATCTTCAAGCGGCGGCGCAACCTGACACCAGGACAGACGCAGATAGCCAGGATTTGCCTCTTGAGGCCGGCCAACTCTTATGGTTCTTGAAGCTTGTGAAACGAAATGCGTTTGCAGCCCGAAAGAACTGCCCACCACCATGCACCTCTGTAGCCAAGAGAGTGACGCAGGTGGTGATCTTCTGGGTGTCGAAGACCGACAAGGCTGCGAGCCTATCAGCCCAGAACTGGAGAGCGTGAAACCATATAACACATGCTTTTTGGTCACCAGTTGACACTCAGTTTCGGAGGAGTTAAGCACCCCAAGGCTTAAATTGTTGTAAAATTGCACTAGCCATCCTGTGAACAAATGATGGGAGACAAATATGAGACAAATGAAGGAGCCAGACATCATCAGGAAGGGAGACTGTGCCTGAGAGACGCATGAATACATATGAAGCAAACAAAGAAAAACACTTGTTGAGATATCGGGAAACACATTATGGAAAAACATACATAAAAAGAAGGAGGCGAAGAGCTGGGAAAGAAATGGAGGGAGACATGAGGGGCGGAAGAGAGACCAAAGAAAGAGCCAGATACCACCTGTGAAACATACACATATAATAAGGGTTGACAGATCCATGATGGGAGATCCGTTGAGAAATGATGGGAAGCAAACTTGGAGAGAGACGGACGCCAGTCGCACAGGAGGAAACACCCTTTGAGGAAGAATTAAAAGCCCGAAGCAGTAAATTGTTTGCGGGATAACTTTAAGATTGCAAAGTTCTTGGCACAAATTCAATCGCAACAACCAAACTCTGTCAGCAAGAGTCTTCGATGCTATGTCCCCTGTCTCGCTCTTCTCCAACACCATCGCCATTTCCTTCAGCATTCCCGAGGAAATTGGGATTGGCAAATGTCTGGCTCTGGATCTTGGCCCTGGCTAAGAAATGGCCGAGTCACACCTCCAAATCAGAAAACGCGCAGGTTGGAGTGGGTTACCCCAAAATAATCACCACCAATTTTGCCAGACATTGCCGGTACGAAAATCCTAGCCATATGGATGCATTGGGTAATCCACATTGCTGTCGAGGGATGACAGTCGTCAAGCAATACAGCCCCAGGTTTGCAGCCACTTTGAAAAATATGCCGTGCCTTTTGCCACTCATCATTGAACCTTTTGCAAACTTGCATTTTGTCTATAGCCTAAAAATGAACTTTTTTCAAGGTTGCCAAAGACCATGGGTTGTTGATTTTGATTGTTACTCAACATAATTTGTCGTCATTTTCCACGCTAACCTTGAATCCTTCATTAGTCAACCAAAAACCATGAAATATCAACCATTGGTCATTGACCTTAATCAACCAGCAATTGACCTTTCCTTGCTCACATATCATGGCCGTGGCTGGTCCTTGACCTTCTTGGAAAGTTCCTCGGGATTCGGAACGCTACCCAGGGTGAACATCTTCAGCTCCTGTGCCCATGACCGGGACCAAGTTGGGCTCGATGGCCGGTCATTGGTTGACAAACTGACGGATTCGTCACCCAACGCAAGGAATCCCTATGGAAAGGAACATACACAATGGCTGTTCATCATTCATCAACCACGAACTTATTCCACAAATGCATATCTGCTCCTTCGGGCTTCTTGTGATCAAGAACCGTACTATTGCTATCAATGTTTGAATATCATGATATTTTTCCTATGATCCATTTTTTACGGAAGCAATACTTCTCCCAGCCAAAGCATTCTGACCCCCTGATCCCCGAGTCGTCCTTCTGTCCGCCCATAGCACTGCGGTAGATGAGCGCACTGACAGTCATACAGACCATGATGCTGATAGCAGCAAAAATTCCACTGAGCATGGCTGTGCTGACTCCACTGGCGAAACCATACATTGCAGAATCCTCAGCCCGTGGTTCTGTGCTTTTCGCGGACTGAATTCAATTCGTGACAGAAAAAACACAAGATGGGGAAGTATGAAATGTCATGTCCACCTATGCTCGCCCATTTGATCAACCTATCAACTTAAATAGCCTTTGCCACAACCTGCAAGCCTGTTTTGAAAGAGAGCGGGCACTGCCTTTACCACTGTCACAGAGGTTTCCAGCAACAATGATCACTAAAGCATATTGCAACAAAATACATCGTTCCTTCAAAAGCAAGGGTTCCGCATCACTGAGGCATCGCTGCTAGAAGGCAGGACCGGCAAAAACATGGACAAATACAAAACATTACAAAACAAAGAATGCGTTAAACCAAACCACTTTACTTTTAGGGCAGTCTTTGTTGGAGAAATGTCGCAGCAAGAGGCCCCAAAAATTGCGAAAGATGCGGTGATAAGATTTCAGCACAAGTTTTCATCGCAGAATTTGTGCAAGACCCCTTGGCACGAACTCTCTTTGATTGTCCAAGAATGCTTTTGAAAGTTTACCCAAAGACTTTTTGAAAAGGAATTGTACAAGGTCGTTGGCAAGATCTCGGTAAACCTTCCGTAAAAAGAGCTGCGCAAGGAACCTTTGCAACAGTCCCTCAGGAGGATTGCACGAGGCTTTCACAAGACCTACGCCAAAGCCTGTTAACCGCAACTTCTCTTGGCGAGATTTGCGCAAAGATTGCTACAACATCTTAGCAAAAGTTGTATGGTGATCTCTGTAACACATATCTTTTGAAGACTGACAGACATCGAGAAGGCCTTTGCAAGATCCCTTCAAGCAACATGCCCCGGGGGTCCCAACCAAATTTTCAAGAGTTTCCTGTAAAACGCTGTTTGCAAGGTCGCTTGGCAAGACCTAAAGACGTGCGGGCACCTTGTTTTTCAGCAAAGTCTCTGTAAGGGCACTCTTAAGACGACTGGCTCAACTTCCCGTAAAAAGATCTTGGCACAGGCTTAGCAAGACCTGTACAAAATCTTTGCAACAATTCAATTTCAAGCTCTCAAGACTTCCACAAAAAATGACAAAGCAGGAATTCAAACCCACTTTTGCA
>CAMXCT020000880.1:25000-27500 GCA_947184155.2 Cladocopium goreaui | reverse complement strand
CACGGGCAAGTTGATCAAAGGCCCTCGAACAAGGAGTGGAACTCCAAACCACCACGAATCCAAGCGGAATCGGAAGACCAGGAAGCGCACTGAAGCAACCAAATGATCGCGGCGCTTGGCACTCCATGAAGGCACCTGGGAACTGCGGGACAAATCCAATCCCGTCCTTTGATCAAACAGGTCACTGGGTCATAGACAACCAATCTGACCAAAGAAAATCACAAAAAGGTGATACTTGCTGTACGTCTGAAATTTTAAGTCCTCCCAAATAAGAAAAATTTGTTCACAAATGCCTAGCTTCCCGTTTCACTTTCGGGGATTGGGGGTTGAGGTGTGTTCGCTCGACGTTGCGCTTGTGTTCGCAACCGTCTGCAATTTGGTCGCTATGGTGGTCCGGGACGCGAGTCTCCCAACCGTACTTGAAAATTATGCCTTTTGGTCAAGTTTCTTGCGTTTATTGCATTACAATTCACGTTTTACATGTGTCATATACTTCATCCTGTGTGCATTTTGTGTGACACGTGCGATACTTTCGCGCTGCTCTCATGTTTCAGCCCGGCTCATGTCGCGTGGCAAGCGCAGCACTTGAGACGTATGCCTCGTTATTTTCGTGGCAAGTGCTGATGCTTTGGAGGACTGGTGTTGGCGTGCTTTTGCTGCTCGCATTGGACTGTGTCCGTGAAGAATCGAAAGATGCTGCAAACAGTGAAACGTTTGCGGCTTTCTAGTTTCTTCGCGCATTTTTTTCGGGGAAGCAATTCAAGACGCTTCTGGTTTCCCTTCTGGTGTTGTTGTGAGTTGTGCCGTGCAAGACTTGCCAGAACTTGTTTGACAAGTATGACTTATTATGACTTTCTATCCCGTTCCCACAATATAGCTGACCTCTCACGCCTGTCCTAAACTCTCTCTACCAATTATTTCGCGAAAACTATCTAACTCAAGTAATGTCTCTCAAGGGGCGTCTTTCCAAGAATGTGTCTGTGTGTGTCTGCAAGAGTATCTTGTCAAGACTGTCTCCCAGAAAATCCCAAAAGTCTCTCTCCAAGAGTGTCGGTGAAGGAGTGTCTGAGTGTCTTGCCAATAGTGTCTCTCCAGGAATGTCTCCCCAAGAGTGTCTCTCCAGGAATGTCTCCCCAAGAGTGTCTCTCAAGGACTGTCTTGCCAAGAGTGTCTCTCAAGGAGAGTCTTTCAAGGGTGTCTCTCCAAGAGTGTCTCTCAGGGAGTGTCTCTCCAAGGCTGTCTGTCAAGGAGTGTTTTGTCGAGAATGTCTCTCCAAGAGTGTCTCTCCAAAAGTGCCTTGCCAAGAGTGTCTTTCCAGGAGTGTCTCTCCAAGAGTGTCTCCCCAAGAGTGTCTCTCAAGGAGTGTCTTGCCAAGAGTGTCTCTCAAGGAGTGTCTCTCCAAAGGTGTCTCTCCCAGAGTGTCTCTCCAAGGGTGAAAGTGTCTCTCAAGGAGTGTCTCTCCAAGAATGTTTCTCCAAGAGCATCTCTCCAAGGTTGTCTTATCAAGGAGGTGTCTTGCCAAGAGTGTCTCTTAAGGAGTCTCTCTCCAAGATTGTCGTTCAAGAAATGTATTATGGTCAAGAGTCTCTTCAAGAGTCTCTCTCCAAGAGTGTCTTGTCAAGAGTGTCCCTGCAAGAGTTTGTGTAAGAGTGTCTTTCAAGGAGTGTCTCTCAAGGAGTGTCTCTGCAAGGTATTTCGACATGTTTGTCATTAACATACGTGCAAGCATTCGGGGTCGTGGGATGCACCTTGTTTTTTGTTACTCTTAATAAACCACCCTCAAGTAAAGCTAAGATGTAAGTTCAAGATCTGGAAATGGTCAACTTTCCTTCCTAGTGCTTGATGAAGGTCTGTAGTGGGACGGTTGGGGGGGTTCTCTTTTACTTGATTCGTAGCTACCCTGCTGAGTTGGCTAACCTTCGCTACTCAAGGTGACTGATATTTCACTCTGAATACCTGGGGTCCCGTTGAAACCTCGGTGTGAAAACTATCAAGACCAACCTCAAATTCTATTGGGCTGCACTACCCGTAGTCACTACCCCTGTTATGGTTCCTGGCTAGTGCCATAATTAGTCAGACATTAGGACTAAAGTCAAAGAGTCAAAGCCAACTTTTCCCTCCCAATATCCATGTTTTTCTGCAAGATTCGGGGATGCCCAGTTCAACCCGCGCCATCCTTGGATACCTACTTGATCTACTTGTCTCACTGGAAGTCAAGCGGATTCAAATGGCAGCAACTTATCTTTAGACTGTGTCAAATCCCAGATAAAAGTTGAATAGTGTTTTTCAACATCTACTTTTCCTATACTTACAATGGACGTGATAACTAAAATTTATTCAATGGGATTGGGTAGCGAGGCCATTGATTCAGAAGACAACATTACACCCTGCTGAGAACCCTCACCCGTCTGCAGCCATGGGACTTTCCACACAGCAAATCCACACAAGGCCACGAAGCCGAACACGAATACCACCAACAAAATCCCAGCGAAGACCAACA
>CAMXCT020000880.1:0-20000 GCA_947184155.2 Cladocopium goreaui | reverse complement strand
GCTCACTAAAGCGGCGTGCGCGGAGCCCTCTGACGGAAGGACTGACAAAAATTGGCACGCCGCCTAGGTGCGAAGCACATGGAAGTCAAAAGTGGCAAAACACCTCATGCTCGGAGCAGTTTTGGAGATGCAACTTGGAAAATTTGCACGCCGCCTAGACGTTTGGAAGTCAAAAGTGGCAAAACACCTCATGCCCTGAGCAGTTTTGGAAGATGCAACTTCGAAAATAGGCACGCCACCTAGGCCCGAAGCACATTTGGAAGTCAAAAGCGTCAAAGCACACCACATTCGGACTACTTTTGGACGATCTGACAGATACATGGACAGACAGAAAGACAGATCGATAGATTGCCAGACCGACAGATAGATAGGATAGACAGGATAGACAGGATAGACTCTAGGATAGACAGGATAGACAGTATAAATAGGATAGACAGGATAGACAGGATAGACAGGATAAATAGGATAGACAGGATAGACAGGATAAATAGGATAAATAGGATAGACAGGATAGACAGGATAAATAGGATAGACAGGATAGACAGGATAGACAGGATAAATAGGATAGACAGGATAGACAGGATAGACAGGATAAATAGGATAGACAGGATAGACAGGATAGACAGGATAGACAGGATAGACAGGATAGACAGGATCGAAAGGATCGAAAGGATCGAAAGGATCGAAAGGATCGAAAGGATGGAAAGGATGGAAAGGATGGAAAGGATGGAAAGGATGGAAAGGATGGAAAGGATGGAAAGGATGGAAAGGATGGAAAGGATGGAAAGGATGGAAAGGATGGAAAGGATGGAAGGGATGGAAAGGATGGAAAGGATGGAAAGGATGGAAAGGATGGAAAGGATGGAAAGGATGGAAAGGATGGAAAGGATGGAAAGGATGGAAGGGATGGAAAGGATGGAAAGGATGGAAAGGATGGAAAGGATGGAAAGGATGGAAAGGATGGAAAGGATGGAAAGGATAGAAAGGATACAAAGGATAGAAAGGATAGACAAGATAGATAGAGATAGATAGAGAGATAGATAGAGATAGATAGAGAGATAGATAGAGAGATAGATAGAGAGATAGATAGAGAGATAGATAGAGAGATAGATAGAGAGATAGATAGATGGATGGATGGATAGATAGATAGATAGATAGATAGATACATCGATAGATGCATAGATCGATACATGGAGAGATAGATAGATACATAGAGAGATAGATAGATAGACGGAGAGATAGAGAGAGAGAGAGATAGATAGATAGATAGATAGTCAGACAGGTAGACAGCTAGACAGATAGACAGATGAAAGAGAGAGAGAGAGATAGATAGATAGATAGATGGATAGATAGATAGATAGATAGATAGAGAGATAGATAGAGAGATAGATAGAGAGATAGATAGAGAGATAGATAGATAGAGAGAGAGAGAGATAGATAGATAGATAGATAGATGGATGGATGGATAGATAGACAGATAGACAGACAGACAGACAGGCAGATAGATTGTCAGACACTTAGACAGTCAGACAGTCAGACGGACAGACACATTGATAGACACATTGACAGACAGATAGATAGATAAACAGATTGTCAGACAAACAGATAGATAGATAGATAGACAGTCAGTCAGATAGACAGACTGGTCAGACAGATAGATTGTCAGACAATCAGACAGGCAGGTAAATAGATAGATACAAAGATAGATACTGCCAGACAGACAGAAAGATTGTTAGACAATCAGACAATCAGATAGACAGACGGACAGACAGACAGACAGATAGATAGATAGATTGTCAGACAGTCAGTCAGACAGACAGATAGATAGATAGGTTGGCAGACAGATTGACTGACAGACAGATAGATAGATAGGTTGCCAGACGGACTGACGGACTGACTGACTGACAGACAGATAGAAAGATAGATAGATCGATTGTCAGACAGTCAGTCTGCCAGACAGTCAGTCAGATAGAGAAAGACAGTCAGTCAGATAGACAGACAAACAAAGAGACAGACTGGCAGACAGACAGACAGACAGACAAATAGATAGATAGATTGTCAGACAGTCAGTCAGATAGAGAGACTGTCAGTCAGATAGACAGACAGAGAGACAAACAGATAAATAGATAGATTGTCAGGCAGACAAACAGACTGACAGACCAAGAAGTTCCAACCATGCTTCATTCTGCCACTGGGTCGCTCTGGCAATCAGGAATCACAAGCACAAACTTTCCTGTAGCTTCCTATCTCTTGAAACTTCCGCCACCGCCTTGTGCGGTACTACTGGTAGCTTGGCAGAGTGCACACTGCACACAGAAATTGTGATTTGATTTTAAGTTTTCCTTTGAGATAGATCGGGATGATGCCAGGTCCTCATGTCAAAGGACAAACAGGATTCCTGGCATGACAGACCGATGCGGCCCATGGCAACAAGTTAGTTCCATTTTGTCATAGCGTTTTCCAGGACTATTCTTCAGTAGTGATTTCCACTGATTTCCACAGCAAATTGCAATGATCTCAGGAGCAAATAGATCTGTTCTAAGGATCAACCAAGGTCGCACCTGCTGGGCATTGCGAGCACGGAGTACCAATCAGCCCACCGCCACAGGTACCAGGGGTTCCACCAGGGCAAGTTCGCGTGCTGCGGCACCGGAAGACCTACCAAAGTTCCAAATTCGATGTCGGGAAGACCCAAGCTGGGGGGAATATCCAAAGAAACACTACTTGATGATCGTTTGGATCTTCGCCCATTTGGTGGAACTGCAGAAGCGCAACATCCGTGTTGGGTCAGCACATCTCAACGTACCGTTCAGCTTGCGTAAATCCTGCTCATCATGAAGATGAATTACATGTCTTACATCAAGGTCACAAAGCCATCACTAGGGGTTGATACACCCGTTACAGATTGACCAAATGAGTAATGAGTAATGATACACCCATTTCAGATATTATAAAAAAACCCTTGGCATTCAAGAGCTGTGGAAGGCCCTCCCGGTCGATCGCTCAATCAATGCCACCCCTTTTTAAAATTGTTTCCCAGCTACTCCTCTAAAAACTCATCAATCCAGAACGTGTGGTGCGAGTTTCATCAACGCAGAACCCGCTGCTGACCGCTTTGCTGCTTTTTTTACCCCCTAAGTATGGCCTTGCATCCATCCAATCATAGTGACAGCAAGAAACTATACTGGGTTAATACTGGATGTCTCCTAAAATCGTGGTACCCCCAAAAAAGATTTTATCTACTAAAATAAACCATTTTTGATGATTTTTGGGTACCACTATTCTAGGAAATACCCATACCGAATGGTAAAGCTCTAAGGTTGTTCTGCCAGGGTTAACGCCTCTGTGGGAGAGTCCTTCGTGGTGTAGAAGCCCTCCATGATCATCGGAGTGAATAACTCTCCGTTGGCGCTGGTTCCGTTCTCCAAATCGACCTTAGCCAACAAACGAGAGATCGGTACCCAGAAGAAGGGCTATGTTATGACCCCAGACCGCTCCTGGGTACCTAGGTCCCTTGGCGTGAGTAGCTGCATTGTTCAAAAGACGATTGCCAGCCAGGAACGCTCAATATCCAAAGGTTTTACTCGACAACTATGCGGCAACACCTTTGCCATGCTTTGGCCAACGATGCATTTCTTGAGCGAAATGCACCTGCGCTTCATCCGGTCTTTGGCTTCAACCCCTTGCAAAAAATGTTGCTTTTAGCAAAGGCCTCATCCCCCAGGACAAGAACATCCAAAAGCGTAAGTAAAAAACACCAGCCGCCACTTTACCTTCAGATGCTTATCCACACATCAATCAGCAACTTTCAAGCATTAACGCTACCTTATCAAGTTCCTTTAAAAAAAAAATGTTGCTTTTTAAAGTGATTGCGCGGGTTGGCTTGAAATCAAGCATCAGTTTTTCATGTAAATCATGAGTTTTCAAAATTCAGCCATGCAGCCAACTGGGATAGAGCTGGGCATTTCATTCCCTCCATGCAGGCGACGCACTCGAAGTTGTCTGGCAAAGCCCGACAAGATGATTTCGTTGTTTGGAAATATTATTACTGGCAAGATGAGCAGTGAAAAATGTCTATGGGGCAATAACACGTATCACCCGAAGTGGACAGTGGTTCACATCCCAAGGCCAAATACCCACATTCTATCCAATGTGGACGGTCCGGGTTTTCCACAACGATGATACTCTCAATCGTGAAACACCCTGATATGAATACTTTTTCAAAAGTTTAATCGCCCTCATGTACCTGTATTATCCTTTCATGAAGCTGCAGAATCGAGCTGTTGGGCATCAAAAGCCCCTGTTGAACACTGCTGTTTGACAGCGGCCATATCAACTGGCATGGCCAACTTGGCCTTGTCAGGCCATATCGTGGGATGTAATGAGCCATTGGACTTCTTCAGAATGTGGCATATAAAACGTACATCAACCACTCACCAAACTTCAGAACACCAACTCTTCACCTGGAAATTTGACCTTACCAGGCCTTCTGCAAAGCAGCAGGTTTTTATCCACAGCTCCCGAAAACGTGATGTTTATCTGCATTTTGCAGCATTTTCGGCATTTCTGCGCTGAAGCTTTATTTGCATGCCATTTGCAGCATTTCTAAGCTCTAGTTCGTACCTATATATCTACTCCCACCACGACTACTACAACTACGACTACGAGTGTGACTACAACTACGAGTACGACGACGACAACGACAACTACTACAACTATACTACGACGACTACGACTACCAGTACCACTACCACTACCACTACTACTACTCCTCCTACTGCTACTGCTAGTGCTAGTACTAGTGCAACTGCTAGTGCTACTAGTACTGCTACTAGTACTGCCACTAGTACTGCTGCTAGTACTGCTGGTAGCACTGCTACTAGTACTGCTGGTACTGCTACTCCTACTGCTACTCCTACTGAGTAAACTAATTTGGCACCGTATTTTGTGCTGTCTATGTGCTTTTCATATATACATGTACATATGTATCTTCATGTATGTGTGACGTATATGTACATGTGTATATACATATATTATTCATGTGTGTGTTCAGCACTCTAAATATAAAGTATATAAAAGTTACATACGGCCTCCACACTATCCATATATGTGTTGATTTTGTACTGCATACAAACTACCCGCATACAACTCATTCGATAATGGAAAGTTACGGGTATCACAAGTGCTTATTAGCTAGACACTCCCGATATGCTGCTTCTGTAATACCAATATTGCATCTGTACACTATCCGTTGGCATTTTTTTGTTGCTAAGATACTCCCACCATGCTACCCGATTACCATCTTTGTATTGCTAAGATGCTTTGTTTGTATGACTTATTTCATGACCCACCTATAGACACACCACGGGCAAAGGGAAAATAACCCAACCATCACGATCATGCTAGGGGGAGGCGGGAGGGGGTATGACAGTACGTGGGAGGGAGGGGGGGTTGCAGGGGCTGGGGCAAATAGACATTCACCTTTATACATGTATAATATACATATAATATATATAATTACACGTATGGGTGAATATACGCATACATACTACATGCATGAGGATGTGCATACAAGTATATCAACGTATCTATGATTTATTTATTGATTGATTTATTCATTTATTTATAGGCGTCAGTTGCAAGTGCCAAGAAGCCCTTCCAATTGAATCCATGCCCACAAATAGCCTGGGTCAACATTATGGTACCTGATTTAGCCCACGTATAGCCGGTCATCTTCCGATTGAAACAAAACCATTTTGAGGACAGGTTAATTATGGTTAATTATGGTTAATTATGGTTAATTATGGTTAACGATCATACAACCTGTACAAGATTAACTATGACTCATGAACAGGTTGTATGATCTTGGAACAGTGGTCAACTCAAAGGCTTGACAGCTGATTGACAGCTGAAGCAAACCTGCCTGAACGGTCCATGTCAATTTGGTCCTCCAAACAGCCGCAATCGCTTGGTGCGATGGATCCTTGCAATGGCTGAGAGCAAGCGAAAACAAGGGACCAATAAAAAATGCCACAATCATCCACTATCCTAACCTAACCCTGCAGCGCTCATTTGTGGTTCACAGATGTTCTCAGCAAGACCTCTGTTTCACCACTGGCCTTTGTGCACCTTGCTGCCAAGTGCCCAACCCCAAAGTGTTGGTGGAGGCGGGGCAACTTTTGCACGCCACTTGACCTTCCTCATCCTGATCAGGAGCGGAGTGATACGAGCTACAGGACTAACCATGTTCAATGATATTGGAAATGCTTACATAGACGATCTAAATCTGGTCAGTTTGTGATCGAGTGTTCTCAGTGAGTTATGCGGATCATCGCAAAACACAATGGATTGTGCTCTGATACAACGTAAGGTATACATTTTCTGGAGTGGGAAGATGGATGCAAACCATATCAGGCGGCCTAAACCAATGTGACTAAACGGTATGTTTGATTTACACGCAGAACCTCGATTGGGTCACACCAAGACGATGCCCACTAGCCGAGCTGGGGTAGCAAACCGATTGCACAAAGCAGCAAGCTGAAACAAAGGAACAGTGGCAGCTGCTTTGCATTTATCGACCAGTGTTGAGATGGCAACTGAACAAGATGAACAAGATAGGACATAGGGCACAAAACAGCAAATACAGCAAATGAATAGGTTGATGTCATAACTCCAAACGGCGACATTATCAAGGACGAGAAATTCTGTCACTTTGTGGAGTGTTATCCTTCAGAGTAAGTTGTTTCAGCCTTATTGCACCCAGAAAAGTGGGAACGGTCCTGATAGGTGCGGAAGGGGCAACGCTTGCACTCCGTGCTGCGATTTTCATCCTGATATCCGCCTGGCTTCAACCAGCATAGGGTAAATGTGTTATAGCATTGGAACTCAGAATGATACCGGCCACTTGGTCTTGAAGGTCACGAGTCGAGGTCAATGCCAAAACCGCACAACAACTCCTGGCCCCTCAGCCCCTGCCTACTTTGCAGGGTGTGCAGCTCAGTGCAGCTCCTGAGGGCTGCGAAGTTCCAAGGCCACAGGGTACGCAGATGTAGGTCTCGCCCGTGCCAATGCTGTCTTCGAGTTTCTGCGAGAAGGTTCCAGGTGGACAAGCCTGATGGTTTCCAGGGTCAACGAACAGAAAGCCCTACCATTACCTGCACGAAGATATAGCCCATCTTCACATGTATGCTTTTCGGGCGCATACATAGTGCATATCTAATGTACACATAACTGATACACTAGGCAAATGTGTACATAGGAAATCCTAATACATATGTAACATATACACTGGTAATCCATACAGTATGTGTACATGTGTATATTTGAAGTTAGGATCTTTTTCTGCTTTTTGACAAAATGGCGCCCCATGTAGATAGTGTCTAAAATATCAAAAACTCATGTATTCACTAAGTACCCAGTAGTTGGCTTACGGTTTTCGTTTTGACACTGTATCCCGGTCTGCTTCGAAGGCCTGGCACGTGATCTGGTTCGTGGCGTTCTCCCGCATCTCCACAAAGTCTTTCACCACAGTGTCGTAGAGACCAAAGCCGGGAAAGCACGCAGATTGGTCAGGGATCCACTTCTCCCATGTGGCACGATTCGCCAGGACCCATCTGCAGGTCACATTCTCCCAGGAATCTCCGGTGTTCTTCTGCTCCAACAGAAGTGCGTCCATTTGGGCCTGGCTGATCTCCAAATTATCTGCAAACCTATCCACCATTGGAGCCAACACAGGAAGATCACGGCTGACAAGGGTGTCGATGCTAATTGCGTTGAGCTGTGATGTTTGGATGCCCTGGTCATGCTCGCGTTTGTTGAATTCCGGAAATTCCACACGCAATGGTGAAAGTTCCAGGAAAGTGGGGTCTGGGGACCACCAATAGAAGGCCATGGTGCCTGCAAGTGGCAAGGTCGTGTAGTCGCCCCAGGTTGCGGCAACGCCAACTGCAACAGGCATGTTCCAGGTGGTGAACTTCTGCATGAACTCTTCAACTGACCAACCGGTGCCTCCTGTAATCCACGGAACACAAGTGGATGGATTCGACCTGCAAGCTGGCGGCAACCACCAATAACCGTCATCACATCGTCCCGAATACTTCTCCTGTAAGGAGCTTCATGCCAAAAAAACAAATGGAGCTGAAGGGATGGAAGCACGGTGATGTCCTTTCCAAAGTTCACACCCAAACAATATTATATTATATTATATTATATTGTATTATATTATACTATATTGTATTATATTATATTGTATTATATTATATTGTATTATATTATATTATATTATATATTATGTTGAATTATATTATATTATATATATATATTATATTATATATATATATTATATTATATATATATATTATTATATATATATTATATTATATTATATTATATTATATACATATTATACTATATTATATATTATATATATATTATATTATATATATTATATATATATATTATATATTATATATATTATATTATATATATATATAAACTGACACAAAATTGTGTTTTGTTGTTTTTCTGCGGATCTCAATTTTGGCCAAGCATCATTGGCGATGACAACCCCATCTGTGTCCCCAGTGAACTGTACGTGACGCCTCATGGCAGGGTCATCCTGCATCATGGAAGCGTTGCAAGGCATCAAATTTCGCTTCTCAACTGATGATATGCCGCTGAAGAAGTTCCAAGGCTGGTTCCAAGACACGTTCCAATTTCGGTAGAACTCAAGCGCTACGCCCTGTGTAGAGTACGCTTGCTCTTGAACAAGTTTGGGAATGAAGGCGGTAATAAAGCCCATGTATCCCATGTTGCCTCTGTTGATGGGCGCCATGGATGAGTAGGTGTCTTGAATGAACTTCCAATCATGATGATATCCGGACCAACTCTCAAATGTAATGTGAAAGTAGGTAGTGACCTCAGATGAGCCATGTGGTAAGTGCGGACAAAGAAAAATGCAAAACAGGATGCACGTCTGGCATTTTACTACTTGTCCACACGGGCAATTTCGGAAAGTTTTTTCCGTTTCAAGACAAATCACTAAACTATACCCAAAACATGGTGCAGTGTGCACACGCAAACTCCTGAAATTTTATAATTTATATGTTTCCAAGGTCGCTCAAAAAATCAACCGAAGAGTTTTTTGTGCCGCATGGGCAGCTGAGGTTGAAAAACCCATGTCTCGGTCAATAGGTACCATTTTGGCCATCACCATGGGAGCAAAAGCACTTACAGCACCCTTAATACTGAAGAAACCAGAAAATATTCTGAGGTGAAGTCTAGAATGCGAATACCGACTCAAGAAAAAGTGTAATCCGAAGGATCAGCCATTGAGATTTGGTTCGGCAAGCCATAGGCCACAATTGTTTGTGGAGTGTGGCTCCACTTCTATTTGTCGTGCCAAGGGAGCATGAATTACGTGGTTTGCGCTATATTGTAGAACCACAAATTCGTTTTCAAAAAAATCACAATCCCTGCAGCCACAGGAAAGTGTGACCAAGCAAAGAAGACCCTTCTGAAATGCATTGCATTAAAATGATTCAAAATGCTGATTCCGAAATTTGGCAGCCCAAATTGTGTCTTGACGCTTGGAATGAAGGTACTGGGTGGGGAAATCTTCCCCCAGAGTGGAATTTTCTCGGTTTGTGGCCGTGGCACGTGGTGAAATTTGTGGTGAAATTTCGATGATTTTTCTGAAAGAGGGAAACAAAAGGAAACGAAATTTTGCCGACCTTTCGCCGCAAACTTCGCCGCATGGACAAAAAAGGTCCCTCACGGAAAAAAACTTTGAGACCAACTCCGCGGGCAAACTTTCGCCGGCAAACTTCGCCAGAAAATCCCCCCAGTTTTACGGTTTTTGCAAATCAACAAACTGGTAGGGTGTGCAATAAAAGAAAAACGAGCGGCCACATGGGTAAACCTGACAAAGCTTGAAGAAAAAAACATAAAATTTCACTCTAATTTCATTCTGCTGGAATTTGGGACTAACAATGTCGAGAAGAAAACATCGTCGCTTCTACGTCAGAAACAAGGACTACAACCAAACCCGACATGCTTTGCAAAGGTGAACTAGCGCCTCGTCCGGTCCATGTTCACAGCCGCCAGTTCTTCAAAAGATTGGCGGGCAGCGTGAAGAGCGTTTGATCCGGAAACCAAGAAGCCCCTAACCCTTCAACAATCCTTGAGGAACTCTGGAACACTTCTTGTCTTGGATAAACCACCACGCTTTACACTTCTTTGAGCGAGACGGCCCAGGCCAGCATTTCTTGTGGCTGCGCCAAACTCACAGACCCTTCAAAGCTTGCGTTACACAGAATCTTCCCGTTGCCAACGTTTCTGTTGTTCGCAAAACCCGGCTCACAGTCACACTGGCCCTGGAAATTTTGAAGAACCTTGCAGAACCCTGTGTTGCCTTCTGACCAGGCACTTGTCATCAAACTGAGGCCACCGCACAAAGTACAAACACAACGGGGCGAGAACAAACAATGAAGAAAGCAAAGGCAGGGATGATTAGCAGCACCACCAGCAGGAGTAGGAGTAGGAGTAGTAGGAGTAGTAGGAGTAGTAGGAGTAGTAGGAGTAGTAGTAGTAGTAGTAGGAGTAGTAGTAGTAGTAGTAGTAGGAGTAGCAGCAGTAGCAGCAGTAGCAGCAGTAGCAGCAGTAGCAGCAGTAGCAGCAGTAGCAGCAGTAGCAGCAGTAGCAGCAGTAGCAGCAGTGGCAGCAGTGGCAGCAGTGGCAGCAGTGGCAGCAGTGGCAGCAGTGGCAGCAGTGGCAGCAGTGGCAGCAGTGGCAGCAGTAGCAGCAGTAGCAGCAGTAGCAGCAGTAGCAGCAGCAGTAGTAGCAGTAGCAGTAGCAGTAGTAGTATATAGTAGTAGTAGAAGTAGCAGTAGTAGTAGCAGTAGCAGCAGCAGCAGCCGCCCCTGCAATCATAAATAGATATTCTCGCAGTCAAAGGTGCTACAAGCAAGGTATGCGCCTGCAAAACTGCATTGACTTCTGACAGCACGACAAAAACCGACGAATGGGGGCTTGGATTCGCTCCATGTATGGTTATCCACAGCACTACAAAGCTTACCGCGTAGCGTGCCAAGAGGGAACAATTGACATAGACAGCAAGGACAAAAACTTCTCGTTTCTGCCAAGGGACGCCTTCCTTGCACCCACGGTCGTCAGTGTTGGTGAAAGTGCTGCATCCCGTTAACCCGTAATATCCCGACAATGCACCGCTTCCCAAATCATCAAGGTTAAGCGTAGTGTTGTATCCGAGCACTTCCTGCCCCGGCAAGCAACAAGTGCTCCAAAACCTAATTCCCACTGCATCGGCTGTCGCTGAAGTTTCACTCCGGCTTCTCAAAATGTTAAGGAAACAAAACTTTTGGAAAATCATGAAACGCTGGTTGCAGTGGAGCTGCTTAGTTTCCAAGTTAACTCAAGTGCTCAAGTCCTTCACTGGTTCCCTCAAGACCATGTGTTTCCAAACATGTATGAATTCCACAGAGTGAGACTCTACACCGTTCAAGTACAGGTCACCCGTGGTTTTCGCAGCTATCCGTTCAATAGCATTCGCCTTGCCTGCGCATGAAAAACAATTAACCTCTATATACATGATGCTGGCCAGGGGAGAACTTATAAATGCAAATATGAAGACTGATACGTTTTTTGTAGTGGTAGCCCTTCAGGAATGACATGGAATGACAAAGACAGTTGGAAGAAGAAGAAGCAGCAAAAGAAGGACGACGACCACCACCACCACCACAAGAGCAGCAGCAGCAGCAGCAGCAGCCGCGGCGGCGGCGGCGACGGCGACGGCGATGGCGACGGCGACGGCGACGGTGACGGCGACGGCCACAGCCACAGCCACAGCCACAGCCACAGCATCATTTTGTCATCATTACCATCATCATTACCATCATCATTACCATCATCATTACCATCATCATTACCATCATCATTACCATCATCATTACCATCATCATTACCATCATCATTACCATCATCAACATCTCATCATTGTTACAATCATCAGCAGCAGCTATCCCCGATAATCTGGATATGTTTAACAGCCCAAAATCCAAGCATGTCGCTTCAGAGCCTGAATGAGAATGGATCCCAAGTATTGAGCCGCATATGAAGCTGCATACGAGGAGACGAAGAGGCCAACGGGATAGGTTTCGCCATTGGGGTTGACCTTTGCGAGCCACAATCCCGGATCATTCACAAGCCGCACAATGTGTGCAAGCCACAACGGATGAACTTGTGCAACAATAAGGACAAATCCACAATAGGCCCACCATTTTTGGATGGTTGATACATGTTGATACCACCTGTTTATGGAATATTTGGGTTGTTTTTTTGATCTCCGGTCCAACATTAGCCATTGTATCTAAATGGCGACCAAGGCATGGACGGATCAGAAAATGCAAATGTGAAACATTTGCATAAACATGTTAACAATAGTTCGGAATGGCTATCAATGACTCTACAATGGCTAATGATTAACGGTGAAAAACATTTGTTCACCATTACAGTATTTTCTCTGAAGTACACAAGGGCCTATCATCTGTGTAAACTATGCGTATATATGCAATATGTGTATTTTTGCACTAGAAAAAATATGTGTGTGTTTATTCATCATGTATACAATGGCTACATACAGGATATATGATATATATCTATATATCCATATGTGAAATGTATGCACCAGTGTGAACATAGATGTAGGACTTGAAGTTGCTGAGATTCCCGCCAAGTTCTTTCGGTTTTCAGGTGAGATGGCATCGGGCAAACACGATCCAGCCACCAAGGGCACCAACAGACCTGAGTGCTCCAAACTTGTCTTGGAGAAGGACAGTATTTCACGGACTCCGAAGACATTCATAAGCAATTCGCAGATGCCAAGGCTCTCGTCACAATGCTTCGCATGGAAACGCGATGATTTTCTCCTGGCTCTTGTCGTCTCTTGATAGCTCAAATGGCTTGGATACCGTCAGTGCTGCAGTGACTCACTGACGATTTTGGTGAAAACCGAATGCCACCACATCTCTTTCGGCAGCCCCGGAAAAATTCAAAGCACTAAGTCTTAATGATGAAAACCACATGCAGCAAGGACATGTTTTTTTTCAAAAATGCAGAATCAATTCGAGGTTTTTTTCTGTGCATTTAGTATTTTTTTGGAATCCCTTGCTCTACTGGATTTCAATGTTATTTGCTAAGTCTTGCATTGTCCTTGCTTTGTGACCCTGCATTTTGCATGTTTTTGTAACGTTTCTAAAGGGTGCCCTGGCCCTTGCATCGCGAGTTTTTCTCTGGTGTTTGCCACATTTTGTATATTTCATGTGCTGTTTTGGAACTGGAACCAAGGATTTTGTGTTTTCGAAATGTCTCTGAAAAAACCTGCATCTGGTGTTTTTCGTTGTAATTTGTTTTCAAAACGCGTTTAGTTTTTCATCTCTGCATCCAGCGGTGTTTGCTGCCATTTGTTGTGTTTTGGATCATGTGTTGGTGTTGTTTTAAAAATTTATAGTCAACATCTTGCACATAGAAAATCCCCATGCAGCACGAGTGACAAAATCAACACATAGAACAGTCTTTCGTAATTTCGCAGATAGAAATTTTAATGAAAAAAATCAATTTCGGGTTTTTGAGCGATTCTACTCCTAAGCAACATGAGATAGAAAATTAAAAAAAAACAAAATTGGTTAAAACATCACAAAACCATATATATATATATAATTTTGACTTTTTGTAAAGACAAAGTTGCAATTCATTTGCCGGGTTTTTTTTTCGTATGTATATATATATATACGCGAAACGTCGATTTAGGGTAATTTTCTTCACAGATAGAAATAAGACTATTTTTTGATTATTTTAGCTAAATTTTACAAAATGACAGATAGAAAATTATATACAGGTACAAAGTATATAAATATATACAAGTATTACGTAAAGTATTTTCGGACACCTATATATATACCGTTTGCTTGTTTTTTTTGGTGTGTGTATTATATATAGATTTGAAATCCAATATTGAGAAATAAGTTGATTCCAAAAAAGGATGTCGACTTAAATTGAAATCTATTTTGATTAAATTTCAATCCTCATAAAATCAAATCTAGAGTAATCTCGATTCAATTTCAACATACTTTGGACGCAATTTGCAATTGGTTTAAATCTTGTGGAATGTGAATTAGCTAAGAGCAAGACAAGAAACGTTTCTGAACGCAAAATGATAAAACACATGGGAACAACCAACATTGAGTCAACATAAGAACAAAACAATACAAAACACATGGAAATATATATATATACATATTTATATTTATTTATATATAACTATATTATATGTTCACACCTTATTTCTCAATGCTGTAGTACATGTTGATCAATATTCCTCCGTTTTTCCATTAGTTCACCAGGAGATTTCATCAGTTTGCCTCACCTATTTGATCATTTTATAGAAGGATTTGATGAGTTTCCCAAACCTATTTGATCAGTTTCTCAAAAAAAAACATGTTTCCCACCTATTTGTTCATGTTATCATTTGGTTTCATCAGCTGTCCCACGTTTTCCCAATCTATTTCTCCAGTTGATCATTACAGTTTTTCTTCAGTTCTCCAAAATTTTCCCAACCTATTCGGGCATGTTATCATTGGGTTTCATCAGTTTTCCCACCGATTTGTTGAGATCATCATGATGTTTCATCGGTTTTAGTTGTCCGTTCCTTCATTGTATCATTAGATTTCATCAGTTTTCCTCACCAAAGTCTTCATTGTACCGTTCATTTTCATCAGTTTTCTCCCACCTACTTGTGTTTTTTATCACTCGTCACTAGATTTTATCCGTTTTCCCCAACTACTTGTTCATCTTATCATTGGCATTCATCATTTTTATCCATCCATTCCTTGATTTTATCCTGAGATTTCAATCAGTTTTCCCCATCTATTTGTTCATTTTTCACTCGGTTTCATCAGTTTTCCCCACCTCCTGGCTCATTTAATCACTGGATTTCATTGGTGTTCTCCATTTCTTCCTTTTATCCGTGGATTTCATCATGGTGCCGTCCTATTGCAATGTGTGTATTATGCATTATTTTTACCTAATTTAAGAATGTTGCTGAATGACATAGAGAGAAAGATATAAGACTCGAATACATTCCGGATACAAATTCCACAAGGAAAAAAATATCCCCGAACATTTTGATTCTGATGGCTCTCCATTTCAAAAAGACCACAAAAATCACAGATAGAAAATTGTGAATGTGTTGCCGTGTATGTGTTTCGAAATCTTTATCCAAGATTTTGGACACGGCACACGCCATATTTATATTATACTGCAGTGCATGTTGCTGATTTCAATTTTTTACTTCAATTTGAGATCGCAATGATTGATTTCCCTTTACAGCTTTTCACATGTGCAAGCATTCACACATCCGAATTTTCGAGGCACACAACAATATCACTCCTAAAGTTGCTTAAGGATATCTTTTTACATAGTTCAATCTACTTCATGTTTTTGGCAAAGTTTTCCGTGTCATCAGCTTAGCATTTTCCGCATGGTTTGCCGGGTTTGCCGGGCTTGCCAGGGTTTGCCGGGTTTGCCGGGTTTTCCGGGGTTTGCCGAGGTTAGCTGGGTTTGCCGGTGTTCGCTGAGTTTTGTCAGGTTTGACGAGGTTTACTGGTGGCAGTAGGCCCAAGTGACATAGAGTTGGTTCCTACCTTAAGTTCATTCCCTTCCATTGTGAGTGATAAAAAACGGCCATGCTAAGCTGCTAGTAAGTGTCAAAGACACATACATATATGTGTATACATATATATATATATATATATATAATTGCTTTGAACCAAATATATTGCAGTAAGACTTGGTGATTCTAAGCCAGCTGCTGTAATGACCATTGAAAACACAATATCGAGCTGCGGAGCTCTATTTTCTTGAGCCAAAATAAAGGTCGGGTTCATGCTAAACCCCTGGATCTTTACACTGCACATGAGAGGTTATATATGGTATGTACATGTCTTCACTCCTCCTCTCTTGAAGAGTGATTTTGTGTACACTCGCAAAGAGCTAAACTCCGGCTCTCAGTTCTCCTTCAGCTCGAGCGCTACCACGAGCTAAAAGGTAGTGGAGTCTGGCCAGGGTCGTCACTTAAGTAGATTCAGCTGGCCTTTGCTCCGATCTGTCAGATACACATACCCTGACTTTGTCATAGTCTGATGCATCTGTGTACCAGGCACAGGTTTCGTCAGAACATCTGATCGATTCTGTTTACCTGGAACATGCACAACCTTAAGGTGGTTTTCGGCTACGCGTTCTTGCAGCCATAAGTAACGGGTTTAGATATGGCGTGCTTTGCCAAGTCCAACACGGTTGACTGTACCTTTTGCAGCATTCGAGTCTGACTCGATGGTGACCGCTGCATTGATACCATAGTCAGCCAATAGGGACTGAATTCCCAGCCCGGTACTTCCACCTTTAACCAGAGCATAGTACTCTGATTCACCTGTCGAAAGTGCAATGGTTGACTGCACATTCGAGCTGTGTTTCAGAACATGTTGCCCATAGAAGGCAATCATTCCTGTGGTCGATTTTCTTGTCACTGTGTCTCCTGCATGATCGCTATCGACCTGTATGACAAGTCTCTCAGGTGTCCTTTGAGCTTTGAAAACCTGAGCGAAGTCTGGGTACCTGATCAAGTATCTGATCAGCCGATCAGCCTCTTCAAATCTGTCAAGCTAGCCTCGGTCGGCTGAACCAGCCGTCTCGCGAGGTTCTTGACTGCATGGCCAATGTCTGGCCTGTCTTGCGACAGATATGCTGCCCGCATTACTGCGGATCTAAACTCTGATGCGGCTTCCTTTGGAAGCAAGGGGCTCCTGGTTTCAAGAGCCTGCTGGTCTGCAGATTTCTTTACATCTGGACTTTCTACGCCTTTGGCATTTGTCATGCCAAAGCTCTGAATCAGCAGGTCCACATGCCTGCGATCAGGTTCAATCCATGCTGCTGGCCTTCCTTCAATTTCGCCACACCGAATCAACCTGTTCAGGAAATGGATCTCTTTCTTGTCCTGAGGTTGGTCTCCGATGATTCCGAGACATTTCAGCTCATATGACTCGCGCAGCAAGTCTTCCAGCTCACTGAGGTGTTTCTGATCACCTAGTGCTAGGAAATCATCTCCATGTACCATCACACGGACATCGTGCTGTGGGTGGTAAAATACCGAAGCGTTGGATTTTCCACGCTTGTACCCACCTTCTATCAAAAATCCCTGAATAATGGGACTGCCATATGTTCGGTGCGTCTTGTGTTCCATACATCGACTTCTGAAGGAGTCCACACATCTTGCCTCCTTCAGCTCTTGACTCTTCGCTGGGAAGCTCTATGAATATCCTGCGCTTTGGTGTTCCATAAAAGTGTGCGCGGGATATGTCCCACAAACCAAGTTTCAGCTTTTCACCGTGGATCGACCTCTGCTTGGTCGCCCACAATGAGCACAGCAGCCTCATTGCTTCAAGAGGCGGTGTGCTTGAAAACAAAAGATTTGCAGGTAGCTGGTCTTCAGGCCGTTTTGCGGCCTTTATATCCTTGACAACCAGTCTGCTCCTGTAGTTCGGATGACTTGGGTCACCCTTGTTTGTATCAAGCCGTCTGGTCTTGATCGGGGGTTTCCCTGTTTCTTCAAAACACTGCTCAATCGGTACTAGCAAGTATACTTCCTGTTTGTGAAGGTACTGCATCTCTACCGATCTGGCCTTTTCAACTTCCTCTTTTGGAAGCACTCCCCCATTAACATTATCTACATACCGCTCTTCCCACTCTGGGTCTACGGTTGGCACTTCTGGAACTGGTCCTGCACTGTATGCATCGGCGGCATTCAATTCGCCTCTCTCTTCCAATTCTCTTTTCAAACATTTGAGCGCAGCTCTTACAAGCTGCGGCGGATACTTTGCCGCTTGCTGGGCTATGCCACCAATCAAATGAATGTGGCGGTGCCACGGTGCTCCGCCTGTCTTTTGTGCACTCTGTTTCGAACAGTTTTGCCAATCCTGGATGGTTTGTCATCCACCCGGTTTCCTTGCGCACAAAGCCTGTCCCCTGCAGGCCTCGACGGTCTGTAGCCGTCATGCCCCACTTGCACATAGGGCCTCGCACTACATACACATCATCCCTTGATGATATGGCTTCAACTCTTTCATCCTTCCAGCTTGTTGCACCCCATGGCGCTTCATTGCTGGATCTGCTTTTCATACACATTACAAGACGTGTGGAGGTGATGCAATGCTTCGTTCATTCTTTTCTCTCTGATCTCAGGTGGAATCTTGTTCCAACTGATCGCTTGCAACTTTGAAAATCAATGGCACGGCGGACTGCCTGTGATTAACAGGGGCTCTTCACGGTCTATCAGCTCAGAAGAAATTCCACGTCCGCTGTCTTGTTGAGGTTCCAGTATTCACCATTTTTTTTTGTCTCACACAGATCGACAGCGAATCCTGGCCTCAGCTTGTACTGCTGCGCCAGCGCTGTAAAACGTTTCGGTGAGTAAACCTCTGCAATGTCTGTTGCTGCCATTTCACTACTCAAACTCGCAATGTCAGCGATTTCTTGAGATGAGATTTCAATCCCATTCTTCTTGTACGTCTCTTCCACCAAAGTCTTGATGTTGCTCATAGCAACCTCCTTCAGCGCAGCTAAAGCTGCTCCTTTCAAATCTCGTGCCCCCGTGTCTGGTGCACTCTCCGCTGCTGGTGCAGCGGCTGGAACAGCCGCTTGCTCAGCGGTGATTCTGGTCTCCAATTCTCCCGTACCTTCCTCGGCGGTACGCTTCAACCCTTGTGTAGGCGTTGGTTTCGCCTTAGTCGGAACGACCGCTGGTTTCGGTCTGTTCAAGGTGGATACATACAAGTAGATATGACCAACAAAGCAAAAGCCGGATACGCGCATACATATATATATATATATATGTATATATTCATAAGTAAACAAACGCATGAAACTTCTAATTAATACAAAGGTTTTCAACTGTTGACTTGAATCTCCCTTCCATGCATTCACTCGCGCTTTTAATTTATTCCTTTTTCATTGCTGGATTGTTTATTGGTCTGTCACCACATGTTTATGGTGGGTTTGATCCATCTGTGTTAATGGATATATAACGCACCCCCCGTCAGATTTTCTGAGGAGGATTGATTGATGATAATACGTACTGATCAACAACAAGCAACAGAAGCAAACACGCATAAGATGGTTGCAAAATAGGTTAAAATAAAACCATAAGAAAAATTTACAAGCATATCACCAATCATCTGAAAAGAAACCACGCAAATGAGAGCCGGAGATGCGCAAGCGTGCATTAAGCAGAGTCACGCAGTGAAACATAGATGTCTGGCAATGATGTATCTCTGTACATCGGATGTGGTCACGGATGTTCGCGGTCGAGATGGGATGAATGGACGCTGGCAAAAACTCCTTGGAGGAGATTTGGGTTCGGATGCTCGTATGCAATCAGGAGGCAACGGATGATAGCATGGGAAAGGTATCCACATGCTTGAGTCGGATCATACCTATATACATATAGAAGTGAAACGCAGGGATGTGGAGGGAGGGCAAAAAGTTTTAAAGCATATACGCATTTGAATAATGCAATGAATGCCACCTTGAGCCAAAATGTTTAGGGGATATTATATATATAATGAAGTACCCCACTAAACATAACTGAACAAGTACAGTTGACGTTCAAGGTGGACATTCATTACATTACAGTTATATCACATACAAGTAGATATGACCAACAAAGCAAAAGCCGGATACGCGCATACATATATATATGTATATATTCATAAGTAAACAAACGCATGAAACTTCTAATTAATACAAAGGTTTTCAACTGTTGACTTGAATCTCCCTTCCATGCATTCACTCGCGCTTTTAATTTATTCCTTTTTCATTGCTGGATTGTTTATTGGTCTGTCACCACATGTTTATGGTGGGTTTGATCCATCTGTGTT
>CAMXCT020000879.1:789429-810030 GCA_947184155.2 Cladocopium goreaui | reverse complement strand
TTAATGTGACAATTTATGTCATTTTATATCAATTGATCAATGACATTGCTTTACCAACAACATTTAACAACAATAAACAGACGTTTTTTTGGGGGGCCAGCTTGTGGGATACGATGGCAGTCCCCCACAACGTCGGAGGGTCCTTGCCACTTGGAGTTTGTGCTTGGTAGCCTATGGTAAGCTAAGAGTTTGCCAACTGGAAAATCACCATTTTTAGTAGGTCAATCATCCATGAAAAAGCCATCTATAGCATAGCATAGCTGTGTATAGCATACTGGAGTGGGGTTAGAACTGATCAATATTCTGCAGAATCATCATCCACAAGGAGGAACATCACACTGCTTAAGGTAACCATAGGTATAACACATTTATATGCACAATATATATATATATATACTATTTTATTGTATCATATTACTATATTATATTTTATCATATAAAAATATATTATATTATATTAAACCCGATCACTTAAGGAACTTGTGATCACCAGCTCTATCTTTCACATCCAAAATTCCCCCGGCATCCCCTGGCGCAGCTCCGCCTTGAGTTGCACGAATTTCAGCAGCTCAGCATCCACCGAAGACAAACTGTTGAACGAGACGTCCTGGTGAGGTCGCCGACACGAAATCAAGAACAGGTTGACTTCACCATAAGATGAATAAGATGGTTGGCTGGTTGGTGGTTGAGCATACCCCTCTGAAAAATGATGGAGTTCGTCAGTTGGGATGATGAAATTCCCAACATATGAAAAAGTAAAAATGTTCCAAACCACCAACCAGTTGGTATGCCATACTTGGATTTGCTGATTCGGGGTTACCAAAAAATAAAACAATATTCACTTAATCGATTCCCCAGTCATGGTGGATTTTCCATTGGGAAAATAACACATCACCTTAGACAAACCCATGTATACCTTCTGGTAATTTAACATATAGCTATTGAACATTGCCTATTATAGTTGATTTACCGAACTTAAAGATGGTGATTTTCCAGTTCGCTATGTTACAGTTATGGCCCAACCAACAGTTTTGGCCATGGGATGGACTAACTCCTATAACTAGTTGGTTTTATATCATGAAATAAGCCCATAAAAATAACGGTTAGTTGGGCCATAACTGTGGTGAATTCGGATACAACGAACTATAGTATTCGCGGGGTGAATCTGAACCAACTTATGGTGTTGTATGCTCAATGGTGCTGCTATATTTACCAGTATTTACCTATAGATGACTGGTAATTTTGGGGGTAGAGGTGAAATCCCCAACATGCAACCGTAACAAAAATGATCCTGGCAGGAAGTTCCCATCGTAAACCCCCAAAAGATAAAACCGAACAAACCATCAGTATTGTAGCTTTGACTTGTCTTAATTTGGGGTCATACATACATACATGCATGCAGGCATGCATACATTACATTACATTACATTACAATACATTACATTACATTACATGACATTACATTACATTACATACATATATATATATAATTATATATATACCCTATGGATCCATGGCCACTGTCTGAGAAGGTGCTTAACCCTCCAAATTATAGTAAATTATACCCCAAACACTTCCTAAGAAGGTACTTGGATCCATAGGGATATATAAACTCGATCATCCAAAGCTTAGCGGCTTAGCGCTTCACTCGATCATCCACTTTGTCCAGCGCTTCACTCGATCATCCAAAGCTTAGCGGCTTAGCGCTTCACTCGATCATCCACTTTGTCCAGCGCTTCACTCGATCATCCAAAGCTTAGCGGCTTAGCGCTTCACTCGATCATCCAAGTTGCCATACCTACGGTGCTGATGGACTTGGGTGGGCGGTTGTGAGCCACTTGGTGTAAGCAAGCGACGATGCCTTCCACATCCCGGGCGGCCACCATTCGCTTCAAGCGAAGGGTGTGTCTAAAAGTCCCTCTGGATAGACGTGGAAAGCCCAAAAACCATGGGGAATCCCGCCAAGGCTATGGCTGGATAGGAGTATCACAATTGAAAAATTTCCATTGAAATGGCTCTAGTTATAGTGTATCACCATTAAACTGGCTATCTATTGTATTAATATATACTATAAGTATATATATATATATATCATATTATATATCACTATAGTACCATTAGAATGGCCTAATCCCTCCGGTGTCAAACGTGACGGGTTGGTTTCTATCTCCACACTGTTTATGGAGGTTTCATTCGCTGGATTTGCCATTGCCAGGTTTGATCAGAGGCTACCCATTTTGGGAAATACCTGGCTTTTTTCCGTGTGCATATAAAGATAATACCCTAAACACTGGGAAGAGCCAGTAAAAATGGGTCCCAATGTGGAAAAATCCAGATGTTTTGGGGAAATTCCAGTTCGTGCATCATCAAACAGAGCCAGATGGCAATTCTCCATCCAGGATTTAAGATTTCAGCTGTAAAGATCCATACGCCATACTACAATGTGCCCCCCCCAGTGATGTAAGTTGGTTTATAAGCCCCAGTAACTATAGTTATTTGCATACCATAAACCATAGTGAAATTGGAGTTATAAACCAACTTAGCTATCTTGGGGGCCTCACATTGTATGCAATGCAAATCCTGGTGGGGCCTTCTGGTTGTAACTGGGAGTAAATCCGAATTTTATCTAAAAAGATATGATATGATATCTGATTGGTGGTATACCTACCCCTCTGAAAAATGATGGAGTTCGTCAGTTGGGATGACGACATTCCCAACTGAATGGAAAGTCATGATCCATTCCATGGTTCCAGTCACCACCAACCAGATATCATCCCCTTGGAGAAGTTGGTTTATCTCCAGATAGTAAACCATCAATCATCAACCCCAAGCATAAACCTCCACTCAGTGATTGTTTATCAACACAAAACACTGTTTGTAAACTTATAGTTCTAATTTATAATCTTTATAAACCATGCAATTAAGATTCATCAAGATCCATTACCCTCTGGTAAACCAACAGTTCGCTATTGAACATGGCCATAGAAATAGTGGATTTA
This sequence comes from Cladocopium goreaui, assembly GCA_947184155.2. Taxonomy (NCBI): domain Eukaryota; class Dinophyceae; order Suessiales; family Symbiodiniaceae; genus Cladocopium; species Cladocopium goreaui. The sequence continues at coordinate 807,031 of CAMXCT020000879.1, read as the reverse complement.
CCCATTAAAAATGGTGATTTTCCATAGTTACGTTAGTTTACCAGAGGGCCAGAGGGTAAGTATCAGTGATTATTTGTATATCATTATCTTGGATTTGCTGATTCGGGGTTCTCCCCCCCAAAAAAATCTTCACTTACTCGATTCCAGAGTCATGGTGGATTTTCCATTGGACAAAGCTGTGACCCGCCCCGCTCAAACCGCTCCAGCCACTGGAGGTTCTGCAAGGGCGAGTACATGGCACTTTCAAGCGCTGCCTCTAAGCCATTCCTCGGATCCCCGTGGTTGGCGTGTTCCGCACGGATTTCATCTGGTGGTTGAGCCCTAGCCCTCTGAAAAATGATGGACTGAAAGTCAGTTGGGATGATTGTTCCATTCCCAACTTTTTATGGGAAAAAAACATGTTCCAAACCACCAGATAAACCATACCCGGTCGCACTCATGATTCAAGTTTGAGGATCGATGCGGCTTCACCTGATGCACGGCCCCCCATGCGACCAGAACATTCGCTGTGTCAGATTGTCATACTTGGGGGGTTCCATAAATAGGGCTACCCCCAAATCATCCATATTTACATTGGATTTTTCGTTGTAAACCATCCAGTTTGGGAAACCCCCCATTTATGGAAACACTCAATTTTGTATACCCAATGTGAGTAGAACCAATGGGGTTCTAACGACTTTTCAGGTCAGGAATTTGCTTGGAGGATCATCCGATCATCCCGCGGATCAACAACGTGGTTTATATGTTATAATAAGCCTAGGTTTTTGCGGGGCAACATCCCATTTGTTAACTGGTTGGTGGTTGAGCCTACCCCTCTGAAAAATGATGGACTTCGTCAGTTGGGATGATTGTTCCATTCCCAACTTTTTATGGAAAGTCATAAAATTCCATGGTTCCAGTCACCACCAACCAGTGTTATAACTTATGTCTAAGGTTACTAACCAGTTATGCCTAGGATGATCCAAACCCGGTTCCAAACTAGTGGGTCTCATCAGGGCTTTGTATCATCCCCTTCCAAATCCCTTGGGCCAACAAGGATAAAATATACCTATATATAGACCTTCCAAAGTTCAATAATGTCTGTTCTTTTGGGCCAGGTATATGTTCAATTATCAATGCCACTAACCAACAAGGGATGTCAAACGCCACTGACCCAAAACGTTTCAGGTCGTAGCGTCAACGTTTCCAACATGTTGTTGTTGAGCTTCACCTGCCAACAAAAACGTGGAATTCCGAGCTTTCGTGACGTGGTGGAATTGTTTTTTTCGTGGAATTGGGTCCGTTGTGGATTTATAAAACAGAGGAAACAACATCGGAAAACATGTGCAATTCAGGATTCATCTGGATGGAAATAAGACCTATATTTCCTGACCATGATGCACAATTGCAGTATAGTATACCCAGATACTCCATGTATGGAATATTTACCTACCAATTTGTTCATTTTTGGGGTAAATGTAGGTAAATATTCCATACATGGAGCATCTGGGATATCATTCATGTAGATTTCTCATGATGCGTCTATATAATATATAATCGAATATGATGTGTCCAAGCAGTTGAAAGGGATGACATTTGGGGTAAGCAACGGGGTGTTCTTTGAGTCACCTGAAGTGCATGATGATGCATGACAACTTGGGGCAATGAAACAGGTGCTTATTATTTGGGCTTGTTACACCACAAAAAGCACAACATACCACAACAAAAATTAATTAATGTGGTTAAAGCAATAATAAACCATCCCACAGTCACCAAAAATAGTTGGTATGTTTACCTTTCCCAGTCATGGGTGGTTTATGGCATTGAATCCCCACAGCGGTCAGCAGTGCTGGTGGGGGGCCAGTCATTCTGCATGGCTGGCTGCTTGCTGACCCAAGAAACCTTGCAAAAATCAGACATCTGCTGAACATCTTGGAAGAGCCTCTGCATCACGTGACATCCTGAGCCTCTATATATATATATATAGATATACATATATATATATAATATACTGTATATATATATATATATGTATATATAGAGGCTTGAAAACAACAAGCAGAAGCTTCTCAGTTTTCGGAAGCCTTCCAGTTGCTGCACGAAGCTCTCCAAACGCGCAATCAGTGCCAGGCACAAGCACTGCTTGTGTCGCCAATCCGTTCATCAAACAGTGCGTTCGCAAATCTGAAACAACGCCGTAACGCAAGCCGGGTAACGAGCTGAATGCTGTGTAGGCCATCACGGAAAGAACCTACAGTAAATATGGTTAGACAATTTGACAACGAGCATTTTCTACATATATTCCCACTTCTAGGGTTTTATGTTTGGTTTTAACTTTCTCAAGCAGAAAGAGTACCTCGCAGAAAAGAATACCAGTCCAATATTGTTGAAGCAATCGCCAATCAGGTAGAACATTATAGAATATGTTGAATAGACTAAGCATCACTGAGAATGGAATTAGGCCCCTCCGCATCAAGATTCTATGGTCCGATTTTTCCGGGGAAGTCTGCGGTGTTTTCTTGTCATATGTTTGCACCATACTATTGGTTCCTTGTTATTCTTTTACACGGAAGCTGGAAGTATGATCCCACATATGAAGCTCCCCATTTACGGAACGTATTTAACAAACTGCCCATGTTTAAAATTCGGAAACAGAATCGTGTCCCAGAACCCCAAAATCTCCCCCCAAAATTGTGTCCTGACATCTTGGACACCATATCGGAAAAGGTCATCTAAGATATCTACATTCATACATTTGTTTGTGCAGTTCCAGTTATGATTGGATAATATATATATATATATATATAACATATATAGTTATATAAATTGTCAACCATAGCTATAGGCCCCATATCCCAAAAAATGCGGGTTTGGTTCACCATGGGCGCCACAGGCCGACGTAACCGAGTTGGCCGTCCCGAGGTATGCCGAATCCCCCAAGACGAGGCCGTCTTGAACACCCTGACGGTCACAACCTTCCCATCAAAGATCTTGCCGAAAATAGCTGAAACTTGGCACCATTTGGGCAGGGGATGATTCCCCTGCAAAAATTAACATCATTCCATGCATTCCATTCTGGTTGGTGGTGCAATTTCACCATCTTGAAAAATCATGGAGTTCGTCAATGGGAAGGATGACATCCCATATATGAAATGGAAAATAAAGGTAATGTTCCAAACCACCAACCAGTATATATATATATACTATGAGTATAAGTGGACTACATAACCTATAGGTAGACTTATATCCAAACCACCAACCAGCATTGATTGGATGATTATGGGGTCTCCCATCTTCATCCCGGTGGTCATCATTAAGGTCGAACCAACATGAAAGTCTCAGTTGGAGTAGTTGGCATACGAATTAGAACCACAATGATATGTCAACGAAGACCTACACAAAGGTGGTCAATACCCAGAAGAAAACAATATTACCCTCTGGTAAACTAACATAACAATGGAAAATCACAATGTTCAATGGGTAGATCAACTATAACTGGTCATTTTCAATAGCTCTGTTAGTTTACCAGAGGGTATTTCGCTTTTTTGGGGCTCATCCTATGATTGAAAATACAACACCCCCAATCGAGATTTCATCCCCGTTTGCGCCCAGTGACACAGGTGGTGATTTTGCGAATCACCACTTTGCGGTCCCTGCGTCAGAGTGGCGTCTCAGGATGGTTTACCATGGCAAACACCATCATTTTCTCCTATTTTCGGACAAGCAAAAAGAATTTTACATGCTTTTACCATAATTTTACCATAATTTTCTCCTATTTAGGATGATTGTGGATCTATTAAAAGGATAATTCTCAGAGGAATATTTGCAGGAAACAATTGTGACCAGCCACACCTGGGAACTTGTTCAACTTGTTCAATGCTTGGGATGGTTCCTCTAAAACAAGCCTAAAAAATGGAACAACATACTAACCACATATCATATGTGTTTTTTGTGGTGGTTTCCTAAAATAGGGCTACCCCCAAATCATCCATTTTGGATTGGGATTTTCCATTGTAAACCATCTATTTTGGGGTACCACCATTTATGGAAACCCCCATATATATATATGTAAATATTATGCAATCGAAATAGAATTGAATCATATCAACTCGAGATTAATAACCCTTGGTTTCATGAGAAGGTTTTAGTTTGAACAACGGATTATTATCATCAAACATAATTCAAAATATCTTACAGTTTGAGAGTAATCTATCCTATTCAATCCGGAATCGACAACAACTCCATCACATTCTACGGAGTATTTTTGCACATTGGTCAGCCTGGTCTTTGTGACCCATAGTTAGCTAAACTGGAAAATAGTTGGGGTTTGCACACGTTTCTGGTTATTGTACTTATATAACAATTTAAATTAGTTATTAATTAATATGGTAATTGACTAAGTTAACCTGGATTTATGGTGGATATATCGTTAAATTAGATGAATCTAGACACCCCAAATAACTTTGTGGTCCCACCTTGTAGAAGTGTAGTAAGGTGCATTGCTTAGCCATGATTCCATAGTCCCCTCTAAGTGACGTTCCAAACTTTTTTGAACCCTGGCAGTGATCTACACTCTTCAAGCCTTTCCAGAACAGTTTCTTTTTCGTTGAATCTTGATCTAAAATCAAAAAATCACAAGGTCTTTGTTCTTAAATCATCTAAATTCATCCAAAATCATGTGCAATCATCTAAAATCATCTAAAATCATCTAAAATCATCTAAAATCATCTAAAATCATCTAAAATCTCTAAAATCTCTAAAATCCTCAGGCCACACATCGAAAATCAGTTATCCCTTGCTATCCCCATGTTGTCTCGAACAAATCTCCGAGACTCCGGACAGACCGCTGGAGTTATTCCCAGCCGTAGTCTCCTCGTGTTTTCGATTTGTGGATTCAACCAATTGGTGCAGGACTAAGGTGAAAACATATTAAAAATGGGCTGAAAAGCCATGAAAAATGGTGATTTCATAGGGATCAATGGGGATGAAAAGTGGTGATTCCAATCAATGGGAGATCTTCAGGATCCTAAAATGGAGGTACGTAAACGTACCATATTTTTGGCCATCTTTTGTGGGGATATTGAAATTTAGGCCTAAAATATAGGCCAAACATATATGGAATCGGTACCTCCAATAATTCGGTTCCTATTGCATGGCCATTGATTCCAATGGTGATTCCAATGGAGATCCAACCAGACTTTCTGCAAGGTGATTTCACTGGACAGTTACGTCCAACTAACGAAAGGGTGGAGTTGACGGGGATTTCACCTTGAAAACTATTCATGATACACAACCTACAATGTGAGGCCCCCAAGATAGCTAAGTTGGTTTATAACTCCAATAACTATGGTTTATGGTACTTATAACTACAGTTACTGGGGCTTATAAACCAACTTATAACTGGGGGGCCTCACATTGTAATAATGTTGATAAAAATAATTAAATTAATTATTACTCTTACTCTTGTTCACTAATAATGCACCTTATGCCTCTTTTTCTCTGATTAAAGAAAATTTTGTGTTTTTGCAACTAACCCAGCCGACTCAGCAGGTGACGAGAGAATTTTTGTTGGTTTATGACCACCATTTTCATGAGTTCGATGAACCAAAAACCACCGTTAATGAGTTCGATCTACCCTCTGGCAATTTAACATAGCTATTGAAAATTGTGATTTATAGTGGATTTTCCCATTGAAAATGGTGATTTTCCATGGTTATGTTAGTTTACCAGAGGGTACCATAAACCCAAACATGAAAAACAATCGGGAGTTGTGTAGATCCCAACAAGACGCGACAACTCGTGACTTCAGGGCACCACCGACTGTACTCCTGACATTTCCCGTCTGACTATCCCAAGATTATTCCTATATGAAAAACAAGGTTGAACCATACAAGTAGAACATTTAACATAGACCCGGGCAAGCCGGCGGCGGAAGTTTCCCAAACATAAATGACCTATAGTTCAAAGACACCCTGTCCTGACCGTGTCCTTCCCTCGACAACCGTTTGATTTTTTCAGCGAGAGACGAAGCAAAGTCTTCACACTCCACACTCCACACTTCACACTGCACTCTTCGCACTCCAAACTTCAAACTTCACACTCCAAACTTCACACTTCACACTTCTCACTTCTCACTGCTTCCTTCACACTCCAAACCTCACACTTCACACTTCACACTTCACACTGCGCTCTTCGCACTCCAAACTGAAACTTCACACTCCACACTTCACACCACACTTTTCACACTCCACACTTCCCACTTCAGACTTCACACTTCTCACTTCTCACTGCTTCCTTCACACTCCAAACCTCACACTTCACACTTCACACTTCACACTGCGCTCTTCGCACTCCAAACTTAAACTTCACGCTCCACACTTCACACTTCTCACTTCCCACTGCTTCCTTCACACTGCACACTTCACACTGCAGTCTTCACGCCCCACACTTCACACTGCTCTAAACCTACGTGCAACCAAAAAACACTAGCGCCAAAATGGAGAAAATCTGCTAACAAATCCATTTCGCAGCCTTCATGCAGCCAGTCCAAGACGATTTACGAGATCCAGCTGCAAAAGACATTACGCATGCAGCCAAAGCAAGAAGCAACCTTGACGCAGCCATTCCAATGCGATCTGCGGAGACTGAGTTGCAAAACACAAGAGAACTCGGCGCAATGGCGTCGGAAATTGTAGCTCCAAAACCGGATCTCGACGCCAGAGCGAAAAAAAGACGATTTTGAAGCACTTTTTAAAAGGATTTTTAGAAGGAAAATCACTAGCGCCAAAATGGAGAAAATCTGCTAACAAATCACTGTCGCAGCCTTCATGCAGCCACTCCAATACGATTTACGAAGTCCAGCTGCAAAAGACAATAGTATTACGCATGCAGCCACAGCATGAAGCAACCTTCACGCAGCCATTACAATGCGATCTGTGGAGACTGAGTTGCAAAGCACAATAGAACTACGCGCAACGGCGTCGGAAATTGTAGCTCCAAAACCGGGATCTCGACGCCAGAGCGAAAAAAGACGATTTTGAAGCACTTTTTAAAAGGATTTTTAAAAGGAAAATCACTAGCGCCAAAGTGGAGAAAAAAACGCAATTCGTGCGAGACTTCCTTCAAAACTCCATCGGCAACTCATCCACCAGCACCACTTGCAATCCCATTTACATTGCGGGAACGATCCTACAGTTGCAAATCACAATGGAATTCTGTCGACCGCACATGCACGAAAAACACTTGAAACCCCATTTACAATGCGGAACCGATCCGAGCATGATCCGACCATGATCCGAGAATGATCCGACCATGATCCGACCACACACGAGACCGTCTCGCAACCGTCGCACCGCAGAGGTAGATCATCGAGGTTCGGGGACGGACTTTGTATGGAAAAACATAGGGTTTCGTGCATCTGCTATCTCTCAAAAACGCATTTCGTGCGAGACTTCCTCCAAAACTCCATCGGCAACTCCTCCACCAGCACCACTTGCAATCCCATTTACAGTGAGGGACCGATCCTAGAGTTGCAAATCACAATGGAATTCCATCGGCAACTCCTCCACCAGCACTACTTGCAATCCCATTTACAGTGAGGGAACGATCCTATTCTTTGCACCCGCCGGGAACTTATGGAACTTATAAGTTAGTTAGGGAAGTTATATGGAAGTTATGTTGAGGGTTTCAAAACGTCTGAAATAACTTCAAAATAACTTTATTAACTTCCGTAGGTTGTTTTTTTGCAAAATTCTCGTTCAGCATGTTTTCTACAGATTTCATGCATTTTCGACATGGCTTGTGAAATATCTTGAGGATTTGTTCTGTTTATATGCTTCCACAGAATTTCTTAAGATTTTACCTTTTTCTCTGCCGCGTTCGCGGGAGTTATTGCAAGAGCCACAACGTAGTGTTGTCGTGGCGAACATACATGCATTGGGAGCAATTCGAATTAGTTGCGTCAGTGACGGGGAGCAGCGCTTGACTGCCTTGTCCTGACCCTGTCCGCATCCACTGCGTTCGGCCAGGATGGTTTTGGTCACCAACGGGTTGAAGCATGTTCACCAGGAGGAAAAAGGTATCTCCAGCCTGAACTGCGCTCAGAACCTCCATGGCCTTGCGTTTTGGCAGCAAGAAAAATTGTCCTTTGCCATAGCGGATCCCACGATGTTCCAATGCAGAAGCCACTTGCACCGGCTTGCAGGATCCCATCAACTTGGACAGCGCGCAGCTGCTCGACGCAGAGCCTTGCAACTGCGTTCCCAACTTACTGACACTTTGAGGCGTTGCTAGTTCCATCGACACCAACTCTAGCAAAGCGGAGCGAGCGAAATTGGCTTTGCCAGGTTGATTTAGCTTTCCATTGCAAATGGATTTGAAGTGTCTGTGCTTACGCTCACAGACAAATGCGTCGAATGGCCGACCACGTTCTTGCATCTGCTCTGCGAGATGCAAAGAATAGTGTAGCTTCGGGCGACACGCGCCAGTCGAATATGCATCCACGAATCGATGCATGTGTTCCCGCTGGAGAAACACCAATCGGCTCGCAGCCGTCAAGCTGTCTTTGCATGCTTTTATGCAAAGCACCACTGCATGCAAACCTCGCAGGGAATCCAGCGCTGACTCAATGTCTGGATACCTGCCGCGCAACATGTCTTCACCATAGGCGATGCAAAGCGGCAGAACCTCCAAGCAGGCTTGCGCGTCACCTCGAAAATCCTGGTCGAGACGCCACAACTTGGGGGTAAAATGCAAATCCGCGCGCGGCGGATCAATTTGACCTCCTTTCAGTGGCGCCCATGCGATGCGCATGTACGAAGACATGTGTTCCACGGTGACTCCCGCTATTTGGTGGGCACGGGAGAACCACAGGCCCAACTCTTGAGCCACGAGCCCATTTGAAAACAAGTGGTGCATAGAGTCAAATTGGACATGTTCTAGACTAAAGAATCCCCGCAAGTTCCGCTGTGTCAACGGAGATGCTGCAAGGGACGAAAGTTTGAAGCCTAAAAGCACCTCCGTCTCTTCCCGTTTTTTCCGGGTCGGTTGTCTCTGTAAGATGTCGAATATCTCATCCACATCTCTTTGAGTTTGCCGCACAAACTTGCCCGGATCCGAGCAGCTTACGTCGACATGCGACGGAACACCCTCTGCGCGCTGTAACATCAAGACATTGCTACATTTAATGCAAGGTTTGAAGCCCGAGGCCCCTTTGCACCCCAACGCAGATCGGATCCCCTCGTGATCTGATAACAGTACAATGTGCGGGATCAGCAGCAGCTCAAACGCTGCACCGATCCTCACTGGCAAACCGTGCTGCGTCTCTTCCTTGTAATGCGACAACAAAGACGTCAAGACGGAGGCAAAACCTCCTCTGCACGTCTCATTGTCAGCAGCTTTGATGACGCTCAATGTCATCCACAGAGATTCCAAATGCAGGAACTCGAAGTTCAAGAACGCAGCATACACCAATGTGCTTTTACGGCTCGCAGGAGCCGCCAGCACATTGCCTCCATGCGTATCATCCGCATAGATGATCAAGGGTTGCTGAGCGCCAGACTTGTCGTACATGCGCTGCATGCACGCCGCGAACAGAGGACACACCTCTGTTTTTGCCTGAATGAGCGCTTCTAAAGACATGCAATGAATTGGCAATGGCGGCCCATCTCTGGCCACCATGATCTGCCGCAGGCAAGGAAGAGCCAAGGGATGCGCATGCTCTAATCGCTTGCACGTGCTCCCGCCTTCCTCATTGTCATGCAGCAAGGCGACGACCTGACGACATTCAGATTGCGTCAAAGAGGGTATTTGACGCAAGGCCGTGAACTGATCCTTGGGAGTATCCAACGGATCAAGCTTTCTCCGTTTCATCTCACGGCGCCCTTTCGACCCAATCCCCTAGCCAAAACGGCTGCAGACACAACATCATATTACCGTGACAGAACATGAGAGGTTGAGACTTCAGAATGTTTTTGGGGGAAGGCTTACGTGTGTTTTGTGACTCTTAGCGTTTTGACATCTTTGTTTCTTCCGTTTTGCCTATATATCCGTTTAGGAACACACTTTGATTATTCTATTTTACCCCATACACCTTCACTGAGAAGCGGCAGATCCTTTTTTTCGGGCAGACCACAGATCGATGTCCAGGACTACACGGCAGCAAGGGCCGCGAAGCCGGCGACACACCAGCAGGAGTTTTCGTGCTTTGTCACAACCTCTTACGTCAAAACAATCTGACATAGACCCGCGCAAGGCAGCCAGATCTACGCAATGAGGTCAAAAGCAGCCGCAAAGGAGATTATCGACCTCCGCGCAGGAGGTGAATTTACCGCCAGAGAATTCTCTTCCGGCCACACCTCGTGGAAAGCCACGAGATATATCCATATCAGTCGCCCTTGGGCGTGCTTTTGCCACGCAGGCGTTTCGATTTGTTGTCGTCTTCACCAGCTGCCGCAGCGGCTCGCTTCTTCGGCTCCGCCTTCGCCTTGGCCGCTTTCTTTGGAAAGCTTTGCTTCAAGGCCTTTTGCGCTTCATTGCTTTGCTTCAAAAAACACTTGATCTCCTCGCCATCGAATGGCAGCGGGGCCAATGCCTCGGCTTTCTCCTGCTGGTCCTCCTTTCCACGGAGCACCTGCTGACGGTTCACTGCCTCGCGAGCAGCCTCACGCCAGCTGTTTGCCTTCGCGAACTGTTCCTTGCACATCGCCAAGGCAGCCGCATCCTTCTCTGCTGCTTCCTCCCCCTTGCTGATGCATTTCTGCAAGGACGTCTCCAAGGAGGTCAAGGGCCCCAATGCCTTCGCTGCCGCGCTTGCCACACGATCATTCTTCTGCAAAGTCTTCTTCGTCGCCGCTGCCTCCTGTCTCGCAGCCTTCGCTTCAGACTTTGCACCCTTGTCATCGCCTTCCGGCGCCGCAGGCACATCGAGGCCTTCTTCGGTCTTGCGTTTCTTCTGGCTGGCCAAACGCTCCTTCTCTAAGATGCGGGCTTCGACTTTTTGATACGCTTCCTCCCAGGATAAGGTGCGGACTGGTACCTTGTAGATGTCGCATCCGTACTCCGCACTGTACTCACACGGAAACTTCTTAATGACCTCCTCCGGCCATCCTTGCACCGTGTACACGGACAGTGGGAGCTCCTGCAACGAGACCGTGGCGCTGAACTTGGATATATGCTCTTCCGTCAAACGGGAAAGCATCCCAGCGCGAATGGTCTTCCAAGTCAGGCTGCCACCATCGGTCTTCTGCGCGTCCCGCAAAGACCGGAAAAAGGCCACAGAATCTTCTGCAGAAAAATTCTGCACATCCTCTGTGTCACCCAAATTTCGCCTGATGGTATTTTGCACGTTATGACACCCCTGGCACAGAAAGTGTCGTCCGTGCACCCTCCCCGCACTCAGCGGGTACCTATAGCCACACGCCTTGCAAGCGTGATTGGCCTCATCAGGCACCTCTACCATCGCCATGGCAGTCCAAGCGAGAGGACGCGTCGGACCCGGAAATGGCTGCGGTCGCAAAAAGCTGGAGCCTGCAACAGCACAACGGTCAGCAAGCAAGTTACCCCCAAAAGTGAAAAAAAACAGACATCAGCCATTTAACCGCCCTCATCTCGCACTCAACCGGACATGCAACTGACAGTGTGCTCCGCACTCATCCGCATGCATCTTCCTTCCAATTTGGCCATGAAATCTTCCCGCATTCATCCGCACGCGACCTTTTTCTACTGCCGGCCACGATATTCTCCTGGTTTCGCACGCATCCGCACGCAAAGTCCAAAACGTGCCCTGATAGCCGCACTCATCCGCACGAGTCCGCACTCAGCGGCGTCCGGAGAGAATCTAGGCCACTTCCGCCTCCAGGGACGATGGCGCCGCTGTCCAATCCCTGCGCAGCATCTGCCCCGCCACAGAGAGGGACTCCTGCGCGATGTGGATCCAGCTGTGACATCGCAACATGAGGCCATCGTTGGGCACAGCCGTCTGGAAGAAACGCAGATACGTGGCAGCCTTGCCAAACTCTTGCGCATTTTCTTCCGGTTGCATGCCCATGTCGGCCCAGGCCGTCTCCGATCGAGGCGGCACGTAGCAAGGAATATACAGCGTCCTGCCACTCTCCCCTTCCACACCTGAGAGCATCTCCCACGTGTGGGACGCGGAAATCGAGAGGAGGTCTGCGAGACGGTACAAAACCGTCCGCTTCTCCTCAGCCAAGTGCGGATTCTGCGTCGCAGCAATGCATGCGTTCAAAACGCAGCGCCAATCTATGCTGTCTTCTAGACGCTCCGCACAGCTGTGTAACGTCACGCAGACGTCTTCGAGAACATAGAAATCACCCGAGTCCGGCACCGTCGGGCTGGACATGCCAAGAGGCAAAGTTCAGCTACTCCCTGTGGACCCAAATGGCTGCGGCCGCAATTTGCGTTACCATGTGAGACCCCCTTGCAGTGACCCTGCCCGGAAAACCTTCTCTAAACCTGTTGCCTGCATGGATGCACCAGCCCCAGAACCCCAGCATCTTTTTTGACGTGACACGCCGGGTAACAGTCCAACAGGCTGGTCCATATAAGAAGGCCTTTTGTAGCCATCTGTGCAGACGGACACATTTGGGTCTGTCAGAAGAGAAGCAACAGCTTGGAACAGTAGATGGTGATATTTGTTTGCAGACAGTCTTTTGAAGCATGATTTTATGTGCCGAATGACAGACCCAAGTCCTTCAACGGCGTCCTTTTCATACCTTATACTTGCATTGCAACACCAAGATCGACCCCCCCCGGTCGAGTGTCCGACACCCTGGCTCGCGGCCAGATACATTGCAGGATCGGATAGAAAAGGATCCGCCTCAAAAGCGGCCCCAGGACTTCAAACCTGGTTAGGCATGCCACGGCACGCAGCCAGGCAGCTCAGATGCGCACATCCGGCGGCAGCGTGATGATGAGCTGCCGTGGTCGTTTCGACCGCCTGGGCTGCGGCTCCTCGGAATCCGAGGACGGCGGACGTCTGCGGCGATGACGCTCCGGACGCGCCACCTCCGGAGTTGGGTCCCGCACACTGCGGTGTTTCTTCTTCTTTTTCTTCTTCTCATCCGTCGTATGGCGACGGCGACGCCGGTCCCTGTCCGGTTCTTTGTGCCCCGCAGGCACAGCAGGCGGCTGCGGCGGCTCGACGGCCTTGCCACCTCCACCTGTATACGCGTCTGCTTGCTGTCGAATTGCGCGCGCTTCTCGTCGCGCTTTCTGCCTCACGGCCTTGTCCCCTGCCTCCTGCCACGACGCACAGCGTCCTGTATTCCATTGCTGCCACTGCAAGCACTGCAGGTTCCATCGCCGATGTTGATCCATGCTAGATGGATTTGGACTCACCGGCAACCAGCAGATGTCACACGTAGGCCTGTCAACCCACTTCCGACTGGTCTTCGCTGGCCCCGGTCGGCTTGACGCCGGCTTAGGCGGCGAGGAGGATTCCGCCTCCGAGTCCACACGCGGTGGTCGATGGCGCCGCGCAGGCGCTGGAGAAACAGAAGGAGAAGAAGAAAGCTTTTCATCCTTCACTGCCTTCACATACGCTCCATGCGTAGGCGGTGGCATAGAAGGAGCCCGGGGTGGAATGATCGCTTTCGCCTTCGGTGTCACGCCCGCAGGCGGCGGAGGCGAAGCATCCCGTTCTTCTTCTTCTTCTTCTGCAGTGACCGACTCGTAGTCGTCACTCTCCGCTCCCATTGGCCGCAGCAGCAGTACCTGACCAACGGGCACACAGGGTAGTAAACACATTTACTTGCTAGCAACGTGAGACATAGAGCGGCCACGCCTGCGCACAGACGCGGTTACGCAGGCCCACGCCTATAGTTGCATCCCTACATCAGAGCCAGAGCGAAGCGTGAGGGCGTAACGTCTTCTTTCACACCATGTTTTGGGGGGGTCAACTTCAAGGGAAGAGAACATGCTGAGCCCTGCTACTAACACACACAACCCATGAATTCTGAAATCCACATGCCCATGCACCCTTTTTTGGCCGCTGAATCGCCGAGATGTCTTCTGTTCGAAGCTGTCCTAAGAGGAAAAAAACCTACACCCGAAAACCGCGTTTAAACCAACATGAGTTGCAACAGAAGGGTCTATATCGACAGGTTGAACAGCCCTGGGCAAAGCTTTTCTTCAAGGCGGACGGCACGGAGGCTAGCAACCTCTTTCGATATGCGTCCTTGCCTTGCACGCGCTTTGCCTTCTGTCCTGCCTTTGCACGGGTTGACTTCGGTTTAGCCTTTGCTTTGCTCGCCAACTTCTGTTTGGATCGCACAGACCCAGCTGCAGAAGCAGCGTTTGCGTGCGGCAAAGATGCCATTGATGCCTCGCAGGCACCCGGCCGCTTCTTGGATCCCGCAGACCCAACGGCACCACGCGCAGCCTCCTCCCGAGCCGCCGGGCGCTTCTTTGCTCCCGCAGAGCCTGAAGGACCCGTTGCGGCATTCTTCTTAGAAACCTTTTGCTTGGAAGCCGGCCGTTTTTTAATATCATCCGGAAGATCTGCACCCTCCGCAGGAGGCGCATGCAGAGCGTCTTGCAGACACTTCAATTGCGACTCCACAGTTGGTGCCTCGGAAGCACCGGAAAGAGCAGCGCAGAACTGCCCATCCACGCGCGGTGCATCCTCCAAAGCCAAAAGCGGCATGGATCCCTGTCCCGCAGACAGGCTTGGCCCCGCTGGCACACTCTGTCCCGCACGCAGAGCCGGCTCAGCAGAAGGTGCTGGCGAGGTGCCGTCCTGCAACGGCAACCGATTCGATTGGCTCTCAGCCAGTGATGATCCTCCCGCAGAGGACACTGAGCCAGAGCGAGCCAACACCCCTTCGACCGCGCCAGCAAACAATTTCCCCAAGATGTGCGTATACTCACCCGACATGCCAGCGGCACCCCCCTTGCCATCCTCGCCCTCGCGACGACGCAACGGAAATCGCCGCACGACTTCCTCGTAATGCGCCAGCTGGAAGCCAGGCGGAGTATACGACTCAAATCCCTGAGGAAATGCCACCTGCATGAGCTCGGCGGGGCAATCGGCCACATTCGTCGGCAATACCTGCAGATACACTGCCGGAGAAGCCAAATTGGCCAACCAACGTCGAATGTTTGGCTTCGATTCTTTCAATGCAAGCACCTTCTCGCTTTCACTGATCTCCTGCGTTCTCAACGCACATGTTGACAGCCAAACTAAACCACCGATCGTTGGCTCACTTGGGCATCGCATTCCTAAGGAAATGCAAAATTTTACCAAGGACTCCAACCGATCCTTCTGGTTGCTGCTTGTCAACAAACGATTCCAGACATGCTCTGGAAGATAACGCGGAAATGCAGTGAAGTCTTGCATTTTGCGCCTCTCTTTTCCGTCGGATACCTTATCGGCCAAGGCATGCTTCAAAGTCTCTAGTTCTTCTGGATTCCATATTGTCGGATCCAGACTTGCAACTAGATCAGCCACCGCAGCAGTGCCTTGCGAGGCTGCTTTCTCTATGACACCTCTCAGGTGCTTCAGCTGCCTCGCCTTCACTTCCGCAAAAGTGGGCAAAGAGGCAAGACCTTTCAGAAACCTCTGCGTCGCCTGCAAATGTTTCTCCATTGCAGTTACAAAACTAACCAAAACGGGCGATATCATGCCATTGAGCCAAACCATGAAAACATGTCAATTCAACATCAATTTTTCCACCGGAAAACACAACATGCAAAAAAACCCGAAAAACATAACTAACTTAACTTCCAAATAACTTCTAACGACGGTCATGTTATATAAACCCTAACTAACTTATAACTAGATAACTATTTGCTAAGTTCCATTTTTTTTTGAGGAAGTTATATCGAAGTTAACAACTTAAAACATAAGTTATCCTCTGATAACTTACCTTTTAACTTCTATATAACTCCATAAGTTCCCCGAGGATGCAAAGTAGAGTTGCAAATCACAATGGAATTCTATCGGCAACTCATCCACCAGCACCACTTGCAACCCCATTTACAATGCGGGAACGATCCTACAGTTGCAAATCACAATGGAATTCTGTCGACCACACATGCACGAAAAACTGTTGACACCCCATTTACAATGCGGAACCGATCCGACCATATCCGCCCATGATCCGAGCATGATCCGACCACACACGAGACCGTCTCGCAACCGTCGCACCGCAGAGGTAGATCATCGAGGTTCGGGGACGGACTTTGTATGGAAAAACATAGGGTTTCGTGCATCTGCTATCTCTCAAAAACGCATTTCGTGCGAGACTTCCTCCAAAACTCCATCGGCAACTCCTCCACCAGCACCACTTGCAATGCCATTTACAGTGAGGGAACAATTTCTTTGCTAACTCTTTCTGTGACTAACTCTTTTCCTCACCAACTCTTTCTTTGACTACCTTGTTTCTTTGCTAACTCTTTCTTTGACTACCTCATATATCCTGACTAACTCTTTCTTTGACTAACTCTTTCCCTCACTAACTCTTTCACTAACTCTTTCTTTGACTCTTTCCCTGACTCTTTAACTCACTAACTCTTTCTTTGACTAACTCTTTCCCTCACTAACTCTTTCTTTGACTAACTCTTTCCCTGACTAACTCTTTCTTTGACTAACTCTTTCCCTGACTAACTGTTTCTTTGCTAACTCTTTCTTTGACTAACTCTTTCCCTCACTATCTCTTTCTTTGACTAACTCTTTCCCTGACTAACTCTTTCTTTGACTAACTCTTTCTTTGACTAACTCTTTCCCTCACTAACTCTTTCTTTGACTAACTCTTTCCCTGACAAACTGTTTCTTTGACTAACTCTTTCTTTGACTAACTCTTTCCCTGACTAACTCTTTCTTTGACTAACTCTTTCCCTGACTAACTGTTTCTTTGACTAACTCTTTCTTTGACTAACTCTTTCCCTCACTAACTCTTTCTTTGACTAACTCTTTCCCTGACTAACTGTTTCTTTGACTAACTCTTTCTTTGACTAACTCTTTCCCTGACTAACTGTTTCTTTGCTAACTCTTTCTTTGCTTTGACTAACTCTTTCCCTCACTAACTCTTTCTTTGACTAACTCTTTCCTGACTAACTCTTTCTTTGACTAAACTAACTGTTTCTTTGACTAACTCTTTCCCTGACTAACTCTTTCTTTGACTAACTCTTTCTTTGACTAACTCTTTCCCTGACTAACTGTTTCTTTGATCTTTGACTAACTAACTCTTTCCCTCACTAACTCTTTCTTTGACTAACTCTTTCCCTGACTAACTGTTTCTTTGACTAACTCTTTCTTTGACTAACTCTTTCTTTGACTAACTCTTTCCCTCACTAACTCTTTCTTTGACTAACTCTTTCTGACCTCTTTGACTAACTCTTTCTTTGACTAACTCTTTCCCTCACTAACTGTTTCTTTGACTAACTCTTTCCCTGACATTCTAAAAGTCCGTAACACGGAAGTTTCTCCCCCTAAACTTCCTTTGATAAAGCATATCACACCAGATTAAAATAGTCTTGTTTACAAGATTTGTATAATTTGCATTATTTTTTGTTTACATCATCATGGCTGGTAGCGGCATATCATTTCAAAACACCTTCAGAATCGCTTCGAGGCGCGATTCTGTTTGGGGGATAGAAAATTCTG
>CAMXCT020000879.1:776929-784429 GCA_947184155.2 Cladocopium goreaui | reverse complement strand
TAATATGATACATGTATACTTGTGAATACTTGTGAATACTTGTGAATACTTGTGAATACTTGTGAATACTTGTGAATACTTGTGAATACGTGTGAATACTTGTGAATACTTGTGAAAACATGTGAATACTTGTGAACACTTGTGAACACTTGTGAACACTTGTGAATATATGTATGCATACAAAGAGGTTCTAAGTGTGAGTGTGTACGAGGGCAGGAGCACATGCCGTATAACAAATTTTGCGTGGAAATAATACAATATATGTATATATATATATATATAGGGTTCTAACTGTGGTGATTTCGGGAGGTTCTAACTGTGAGAGTAAGAACCCGTCTGACCTGCATATTTCTCGTTATCTTTTCCAAAAAAGCTTCAAAGTGAGTGTCCGTCAGTATAAACCCTTTATCTACGGCAAATTATATCCACTTTGTTCACTGGAACTGCAGATCCAAGTAGGACTCCTAGTAGGACGGGTCAATTGTTGGAACTTAATGGGACTTATAGGGATTCAGGGGATGAGGATATAAATTAATGGAGGTAACAACTAACAGCTGGAAATTTTGGATGACTTGCTTCATACTTCACCAATCCGAAATCTTCGACATTTTGGGGTAATCAACCATATACAAACCACCATTACAGTCACGTCGCCGTGAGTTTGCTGTAAACAATCCAAATATGTGGATGTAAAAATTAGCAAAAAATATCCAATTGCTGGAAAACTATCCAAATTGCTGGAAAACGGCCTATGGTTTTGATGGCTCTTAAGCGTCGTCGACATCGGCGCGAAGCGGCCCATTTCAGAATCCCGCCTCCTGTCCAGCCTCTTCCTGCGATTGGCCCACCGCGTCACATGGGAATGAACCACTCGGGATATGTACAATGTGAGGCCCCCGTTCGATAGCTAAGTTGGTGCCAATAACTCCAATAACTATGGTTCATGGTACTTATAACTATAGTTACTGGGGCGAATCTAAACCAACTTGTAACTGGGGGGGGCACATTATAACTGGGGGGGGCACATTGTATGGATAGGTGGGGGATAACTTTACAGCACTGTAAATATTCAGGAACACAAGGTACGTACTATTTCATGAATATTCATTGGAATTGATGGCCCTGTCAGGATAGGTGGGAATTATATGGATTCATGAAGGTTTGCGGAGATCTTTCATGGAGGTAGAACTAAGAAATGGGAATATTGAGATATATTGAGAATCCCTTCCCCCTGATGGAAGACCAAAACAGCCTTGAATGGGACCTCAAAATGAACAGATCATAAAAAATCCGATGCTAAAAACCATGGGGGGAGACACAAAATGACCTGATGAGAGCTGAATTATTGGACAAACTCAATTGTGGAGACCTAATTTTCTCACAGAATATCCAAAGAAAATATTTCGGGTATGCAATAGTTGAGGGTAATTGTAGGCGGTAAATGTTCACATGCAGCGATTCTGTGATGGGCTTGGAACGTTTCTGTGATGGCCTTGCGTTTGCTAAGAAGACCACTGCAAGTTCCCATTCACATAGCGCCAACCATGCACCTTCAGCATATCCTTGGAATCCTCATAGGATTCGTACTCGCACCGGTGATACGTTTGAGGGCACTGGAGGGTATATAATAATAATAACAATAATAATAATAACAATAATAATAATTGTTATTATTATATATATTCCCTTTTGTGTTGATCATATCTCGTCTTGTTGGTGTTTATCATGTGCTGGCCCTTGAATTTGAGTGTTCACCAATTACAATTTCAAGGTGGTGCCCCGCCAAAAATGTTTGTTGGTTTACAAACCCAAGGTAACTTAGTGTTGGACCAACTTTGCTAAGGATGTGGGCGCACCACATTGGGTTCCCCACATGATGGATGAATCATTTTGAAAAAATCACCCTTCAATTCCAAGGACATGTATGTAATGTAATACAATGCTAAAAACAATGAAAATAGTTACAACATTAATCTTAATCAACATATAGAGCACATGTATATATATATATATATTACACAATATTATATTATACATATTATATTATACATATTAAATATATAATCATCACAAATATTGACCATCTATTGAGTTTTCCTAAAATGAGGCTGGTACACCGAAATCATTCAATTACGCCCTAAATGCTGCAGCCATTGATGACCGGGACCTGGAAGCCATGATGCACTGAGATGGACCATTTTCGGATGATTCCCCTGATGATTGCATGATTCCTTATAATTTACATCTACAATGTGCCCCACCCCCCAGTGATGTTTGTTGGTTTATAAACCCCATTAACTATAGCTATAAATACTGGTTGGTGGTTGAGCCCTACCCCTCTGAAAAATGATGGAGTTAGTCAGTTGGGATGATGACATTCCCAATATATGGAAAGTCATAAAGTTCATGTTCCAAACCACCAACCAGTATAGTTATAAATATCATAATCCATAAGTTATTGGATTCATTCTGGGTAAATTATAATATTTCACCAACCTGAATTAAGGCCATATTGGGATGATTTCCCTTACTAACCATCATTCCCAGTGAGGTCGCAGTGAGGTCGTTATAATTTACCCAGATTCATGTTCACCAACTTAGCTATCCCCATACTTCGCCCAGGCCTTGGCAGGTGCACTGCTGCGCTTCACCCCGCTGCGGGGCTCTTCGGTCTCGATCTGCACCGACGCTCGGAGCTCCTGTTGGGCCGGGCGCGTCTCTGGGAAGTCATGTGTTGAATATGGGATACTCCTAATGTGTATATATATATATATACATACATAACTAAACACATATAACTATACCTATATATATATATACCTACATGTATATAACTATAGATTATTATAATGTATCGATGTACTTGGTGGTCATTAAATATATATCTATATACATTCATATTTAATCATCATCCATAACCATAATGATCATCATAATGTGTTGATGTGTGTATATATATATATACACTTGGTGGCTCGCCCCACTTAGTAAGCGGCTCGTAACTCCAGTTATAAATGGGATAAGCCACCAAGTAATGTTATAATCATCTTGATCATGTCAATATTGTCAAACACATGGGAAACGTATGGCTAATAACCCAGAGATTAACTGATAACATGTGTTGAACAACCTACGTTTGTAAATAACCTAGGGTTGTTGCATATGTCAGTATTGAACAATAATAACGTGACTTTTTTTAAATACTTTTTTAGTATGCGTGAAGTAATAGTATCCCAATTATAGTGATAATATCATCATTTGTTAATGATGACTCAACTAACATGTGTGTTCAACATAATGTGATTAGTCATAGTTAATACTGATTCTTGATCATTATCCCAATAAGATTGTGATAACATAGTTTATGAAGTTTACCCTCTGGTAATTTAACATAGCTATTGAACATGGCCATTTATAGTGGATTTTCCCATTGAAAATTGTGATTTTCCATAGCTAAGTTAATTTACCAGAGGGTATGATAAAGATGAATGCAGCCATAGAAGCCCTTGCGTATCTGCTGCTTCGTATTGAAAAAACGAGCGTACGTACCGTATGGGTCTCTAACATCGAGGCTGTCCCAGGCATCCAGGTCCATTGCCTGCGAGGTGGTCCTAACAACCCTCGCTCCAAAACTGCTGCTTTTAACGCAACCAGATGCACAAAAAGGCACCCTTCGAAAAAGTTCTGCCACACGAAAAACTCCTGCTATAGCTCCAAAGCTATGCAAAACGGCTGTGCAAGACGACCTTCCTAGTCCTCACGCCTTTCTGCCAACTCCAGACCTCTTGCAGTTGACCTTTCAACGTCGCCAGTCTGAGCTTCTGACAATAGACCAAAACTATAAAACTGTTGCGCAAAAACAAGGTGTTTCTGAGGTTTCGCGTTTGTTTCGAAAACCAAAAACATTTGAACTAGCTATTCGACATTGACAGTATACAGAATTAATCTCTGGGAGAATGGTTCTGATATAGTTATGAAATAATATATGTTAATAGTTTTGGAAACCAATATTATTAATATAGCATCTAGTATTTGTTTTGTTAAAACATGGGATAATGTAGTTTAGGTATCCTACAAAAGAAGGAACAGACGTTCTGAGTTTTCCTTTTAAGCGTTGCTAAGACTAGCCATAATCTCATTAAGCAGCTGTCTTACAAGGTGTCCCCCACGGCAGTCACCGCAGTTGTGAATAGGTTGGTAAACCCATCAAGTTATAGAGATATCTCCAAAAATCATCCCAATCGTTAACCCAGCAAGCTGAACCAACATGGGCTACACTTAAGGCCCGAAATATCAGCTAGATTTATCAGTGAAATCACCCCATTTATGGAATGATAACCCGCTAGAAATAACAATTTATAACCATATATATATATATATATATATTTGGTTTCTAGGACCATAACTGTGGTGTATATATGGGGCACCATTTATACATGGCGGAAAATTATGGAAATGGTGCAGGTGCAAATCACCAGGGTGCATCACAGGTCACAAGTGGTCGTGTCCGTGTACATCATGTACGTATACACTGCCAGTCTTAGATACCCTGCAAAAAATACATTCTTAGCTGGTTAGTAGATAATCCCATTGATACCAAAACACTAAAGGATTAAAGTACCCATCCAAGATTGACCTAGTACACCCTCTGGAAAATTAACATAGACCCTGAAATAACCAATTTTTAGTGGAAACCAATTGTCCAACCCCTATCTGGCAGGGTCTATCTTTATAGTGCTGGTGTTCCATCTGGAACTGGGTTATTAGATGTTATTCTGGTATAGCCATTTAAATGACTTATAGTAACTGGCATGCACATCCAATCAACCCATATATATATACACATACTGGTCATCTATATCTAATCCTGTTATAAATGTATGTATTATGTATATGATAGGCCCATATTATGCACACCCTTTTCCATGATATTGCATTGTAGAAGTCTGTATGTATGTGAGTAGAATTAGATGTACTGTATATATATATATCCTGAATAAATAATGAAATGATTTATATACTGATTTATATCGGGTAAGCACATGGACAATTAGAGAATTAGAGTAGCGGGCTCTTTGTAGTTCAACCACATCTGGGTCCATGTGAGGAAAAAAAACACGGGTTTTAGATCTGTGTATTAATATGATTGTACCCTCTGGTAAACTAACATAACTATGGAAAATCACCATTTTTAATAGGTAAATCAACTATAAATGGGCCATTTTCAATAGCTATGTTAAATTTCCAGAGGGTATATACTGTTCACAAAGCGTTTCGAAAGATGCACAGAAATTTCGAAACGATGTTCACACGAATTCTCCTGATGCATAGAGTATGGGTCACCCTGTCCGGAGCCCTGTGGGATGATGGAAATCATCTCAAGCTGGTGAAAAATTAAAGTTATCTCATTAGACACATCCCAATATCAGGATGAAAGCTATATAAGTTATATAATGTTATACATATATATATGATATTGTATATATATATATATATCATTATATATCATTAGAATTCGTTAGATAAATATCCCAACATATTCCCAATATATCAACTATATAATCATTCCAATATTGTCATGGTATATCTCCCAAAAAATCTTGGGATGATTCCCGGTGTTTGACACCGTGCGCCCAGTAGATCCTTAAAGGAGAAGTCCAGGGGCGGCCCGGCACAAATCGCTCGACCTGGACGAGCCAAAATTCCGAGCTGAACTCACGGGATGACCGAAGCGGTAATTCGGCGATGGGTCAAAATAACATGGTTTATCGATGTTGATCATTGATGTTCATATTTATCATTAGCGATATCACTGATTATGGATGTTGGTTGAAAAAATGATGAATTATTGATGTGTTGATCACAAATATTTAGCGATATCACTGATTCTTGACGATCAAAATTCATGATAACATGATAACATGGTTATATAAGTTATATGGGTTTTCTATCGATGGTTGACAGTCAAAAAACACGACTGTTGATCATCCAACAACATGGTCTGTTTTCATCATGAAAATCGATGATGATTGTGCAAAATATCTATGTCGATGATGATGACATGGGTCAAAAACAATGATTTATCATGGTTTATCGATGGTCAATAAATATAAAATTGCTTTTTATTTTGTGTTTTTTCTCCATTCATAGTGGACATGTTTGGATATGCCATGATATCCCACATATTCGGACACAGCCATATTACACGTGCGTCGAGGGGTGAATGTAATCAATCTATCAAACCATGCCAAAGTTGGCGGGGTGTTTTTTTTTTTTATCGGAGAAAGAGTCAAAACACATCAAACAACTTGTGAAAATGATTGAACATATCTACAAAATAGAAAAATATCGTGGGTCATCAACCGGCTCACCATTCACACAGCCACGCCTGCTTCCCTATCTGGAACTAAAGCCATTGCAAAAACGGCAAACCCTCGCGACCAATCTTCGTCACTTTGCTTGGTGGACTGTTGAAAGAAGCTGTTTTCAGTGTTTTGGAAAGATACTTGGTGAACGACATTGCGGATTAGGGTCACACCATATTTTGTTCGGTTGCTGCATATTGAAGAACCTTAACATAAATGCTAGCGCAAAGACCATCGGCCGATGAGTCTTTCGTATCTTCCCCTGGCCATGTGAACTGTCTCCCCCTGTTCAGCTTTGGCCCGGAAAACTGCAGCACTGGTTTCCAGCCAGTTTCACGAAGTGCTGACAACTACCAGACTCTCTAACTAACTCACTACCTAACATTAACTAACTCTCCAACTAACAAACTGGCTGACTAACCATACTAACCAATGAATTAACTATAACAACATGAAACAGTTCTTTTTCAGTCATTGCTACCTGAGCAATGTGGATTCTATGGCCTGTTGCTCTTCCTCCAGGGCCTATAGGGTCTTGAATTTCCCTTCTCAATGTTCAATGGTTATTATCCCTATTATGGTTAGTTCCCCAATATGTATGGATCTCAATAATACCATAAATGGTTGGATGTATAATCCATAAATGATGGGTTCATCAAAATCATCAATGTTCATCGGGAAACAATGGTTTATCTGTTGTAATAATCATGGTTTATGATGTTTTAAAAAAATGGTCAAAATGACATGTTTCTCCATAGCCATTCAACAGGGCATACTATTCAATCATGTTCTTAGAATGTCAGGATATCATGATATATCCATGATATATCAAGGCAACTTCATTGAACATTAAGCCTGTTTATTTGGTTTGTCTATCTGGGTAAATTATAATATTTCACTAACCTGAAACTTGCGGCCATGGATGATTTCCTAATGTTTCCCCTACTAACCATGATTCCAGGCTTCGAAAAAAACAAATATGAGGTCGTTATAATTTACCCAGATGGTTTATCTATGGTCAAACTATGCCCTATGGATCCATGGCCACTGTATGAGAAGGTACGGCTAACCCTCCAAATTATAGTAAATTACCCTCTGGTAATTTAACATAGCTATGGAAAATCACCATTTATAA
>CAMXCT020000879.1:767500-776829 GCA_947184155.2 Cladocopium goreaui | reverse complement strand
AAAACATCTAACGCACCCCCCGAGGTCACAGGGCGTCGCAAGGAGGCGGTGAAGAGCACCGCCGACCTGGTGACCGAAGCGGGGGGCCAAGGCGGCGACGCGAAACGTGGGAGGTTCATGGGATTTGAGATGGTTTGATAGGGATATATTGCGAGAGTAATGGGAAAATAGGGAGGCTCATTGGATATTAGGTGGTTGTTGTGCCAAAACAAAGGTAATATGGGAAAATCCCTGGGTACTCATCTATGAATGGAACACAAATGGGAGAATATGGAATGTTCACCCAGGCCCCAATCGATAGCTAAGTTGTTTTTCTTGTCTAGGTCAATTCATGCCTATGGTTCTTGGTAGATACATATCGAATTGGCTACTGGGGTTTACAACCGTTCTTGCGATGATCTTCCTCGAAGGCTTGATCAGAATGAAATCTTTTTTGATATTCCACGACATTTTAGCATTTTTTCGCCAGCATGAATCCAACATGTTCATCGTCTCTCCTCTTAAAATCACCCTATTTCATGCATGCATCATCACTTGGGTGCTCACTTGGGGTGATTACTGGATATTTAACCAAAGGGGATTTGTACCAATTAACTTACGGAGGTGATTTCCATGGTTTTATAGTTTCTATTTTAATACAAAGAACCCTAGCTGCACCCCGAAGTAAAAAGGATCAGATAACGATTAAAGCCGCAGTAAGTTGGTGTATATTTTTCCTCGGACGTATGGTGGATATGCAGATAATTATGGATATAAAGATTACAAAGGTGGTTTCAATGGTTAGTAACGGGAGTAATGATGTTAAACAGGGTCTATATATGCCCACAGGACTTCTGGGAAAGGGGTTCATTGAACAATATTCTGCAAAGTCATTACGGGTGTTTGAGGTTCATAGAACTTAACCAAGACAAAATAGGAATAAAACCAGTATAATGGGTGGACTTCATCATCAACAGCAACGGGATTTTTTTTGGCTCAGGGAACAAAGACGCCGATTTTGAACCAACCAGTTTACGGTAAAGACGGGGATAAAAAGGGAAACGATGAATGGCTCATGATTTCGATCTACCCCCCGCCCAGTAACAGCAGATAAATGATTTTCCTTTAACCTACCCTTTCAAAACGAGCACAAGGAAATTGCTCCAAAAATCTCGGCTAGGAGGTGCCCAAAAAAAAACGTCAACCTGCCCTCCAAACCTCTGATACAGAATTCAGAATTCAAGACAGGGGCTTCACTTTCAAGATCTTTCAAGCATATCAGTTGCATTCCAACATTAAAAAAAGAAGAGCGCAGACTACAAACAATACATTCATGTGTCACCCTGAGAAGGTGCGAGCAAGGCGTCTGCATCGAAGCAAGGACTAGAACATATTGTGAAAGGATTTGGCCGCTTGATGCAACTGTCACAATGCACCGTAATGTGCTCAACCATGGAGTCAGATTGGCCATGTGGAAAAATGGAAATGTTATATACTTGGCAACCATCCTAAACTTTAAATTCTAAACCCCGAGCCCATTCGAACCCTAAATCGCAAAACTTCATTGACGCGTAAGTACCAACCGCCAAAACCAGCAAAAGCTAGACTAGACACAAAAAGAGCACAAAAAAAACACAAAAAAAAAACATAATAAAGCACAAAAAAAAGCACAAAAAAAAGCACAAAAAAAAGCACAAAAAAAGCACGAAAAAGCACAAAAAAAGCACAAAAAAAAGCACAAAAAAAGCACAAGGAGGCTGCAAAAATAATTTTGCGAAAAAAATGAAAAAAAACCAGCCCGGGCAAGGAAAGGTCCAAAGGGACGACAAAACGAGCACCAGAGAGACCACAAGAAAAGCACAATTTGAGCACCAGCCGAGCACAATTTGAGCACCAGCCAAGCACAATTCGAGCACCAGCCGAGCACAATTTGAGCACCAGCCGAGCACAATTTGAGCACCAGCCGAGCACAATTTGAGCACCAGCCGAGCACAATTCGAGCACCAGCCGG
Organism: Cladocopium goreaui; assembly: GCA_947184155.2. Taxonomy (NCBI): domain Eukaryota; class Dinophyceae; order Suessiales; family Symbiodiniaceae; genus Cladocopium; species Cladocopium goreaui. Next base: position 774,839 of record CAMXCT020000879.1, on the reverse strand, counting down.
GCACAATTCGAGCACCAGCCGGGCACAATTTGAGCACCAGCCGGGCACAATTTGAGCACCAGCCGAGCACAATTTGAGCACCAGCCGAGCACAATTTGAGCACCAGCCGAGCACAATTTGAGCAGCAGCCGAGCACAATTTGAGCATCAGCCGAGCACAATTTGAGCACCAGCCGAGCACAATTCGAGCACCAGCCAAGCACAATTTGAGCACCAGCCGACCACAATTTGAGCACCAGCCGTACACAATTTGAGCACCGGCACCTGGGCCAATCAGAAATGACCAAAAATCAATGCAAAGCAGCTGAGGGACCACAAGAAAAGCACAATTTGAGCACCAGCCGAGCACAATTTGAGCACCAGCCGATCACAATTTGAGCACCAGCCGAGCACAATTTGAGCACCAGCCGGGCACAATTTGAGCACCAGCCGAGCACAATTTGAGCACCAGCCGAGCACAATTTGAGCACCAGCCGGGCACAATTTGAGCACCAGCCGAGCACAATTTGAGCACCAGCCGAGCACAATTTGAGCACCAGCCGAGCACAATTTGAGCACCAGCCGAGCACAATTTGAGCACCAGCCGAGCACAATTTGAGCACCAGCCGGGCACAATTTGAGCACCAGCCGAGCACAATTTGAGCACCAGCCGAGCACAATTTGAGCACCAGCCGAGCACAATTCGAGCACCAGCCGAGCACAATTTGAGCACCAGCCGGGCACAATTTGAACACCAGCCGAGCACAATTTGAGCAGCCGAGCACAATTTGAGCACCAGCCGGGCACAATTTGAGCACCACCCGAGCACAAAAAACAGAAAACAGTAAAACCAGCCCAGCCCCAGCGCCACGCCCAGCCCCAGCCCCAGCGCCCCCAGGCCCAACCCAACCACACCAGCCCCCAGCACCCCAGCCCAGCCAAGCCCAGCCCCAGCCCCCCACCCTTGCGTTTGGTGGTGGTGGTTGTTGTGGTGGTGGTGGTGGTGCTGCTGCTGCTGCCGCTGCTGGTACTGCTGGTTGTAGTGGTCGTGGTGGTGCTCTCGCTGGTGGGGGGCGGTTGTTGTTATTGTTGCTAGTTGTCACATTGCTAAGCTGTCGTAGTTACTAAGAATTGCTAAGGTTTCCAACGGAATGTTGGTGATAAGTTGGCCAGTTCCTAGCAAATCTGTAGCAACCAGAGCCGAGAAGAGAGAAACATACACCTGTGCAGCTTGATTCCTTCCGATTCACATGAAACATTTTTTCAACCATTTGATGATTTACATATTCATGGTGTCTACCTGATCCTTTTTTTGGTTTTGGTATAAGAATTTATCCGTATCATATCACCAGATTAGACCCTTATTTTCTGCATTTGGCTGGTGCTCATTTTGTGCCCCTGGCTTGTGCTCACTGTTACTGCCCCGGGGGTAGATCAAACTCATGATCAATGATGGTGGCGGATGGAACGGCAATTTCAGCCGCAAAAATGACGGGGTCAGGAACAGGGATTTCGATTTTGCCACGATATTGATGATCATAAGTTTAGTTTCCTGCAATGTCCAAGTAATTTTATCGCATGTGCTGGAGTTCAGGGCCAAGTAATTTGGGCGACCTCCTGATTGAAGCTGGTGTTTCTCCATGTTTAGCGTGCCAAGTTGAAGCCAAGCAGCTATGATAATGGGGTTGCCTGAAAATCGGGCACCCGCAATTTAATGCTTAAACGAACATGTTTAAACACTATTTCCCTAGGCCCTATTCACATGTTTTTCTCGCCAGGCGTACCACTCGTCTGCGACCATGCAGTGGATGAGCAAGTTAAGGGGGTCTTCGAGGAGCAGCTTGGAGAAACGGTAGCCGGAGATGGGTTCCCTTCTGTCAAAATCTTAAACCCAGGGTGCAACAGATTTTGGTGACTTGATTCTGGAGGAATCCAATGTCAAGGGATTAGGTTCATCCTAGTTTTTTTGACTATTTGTTGGGGGGTACTTACTTTTGACCCATGCCCTTGTATGGTGGCTTGAAAAATAGGAGTTTGTTCATTAAAGATTCTTGGACATGGGTAGTGGACACCAGCAAGAGATGGAGGGGGTAACCCAATTTGGCTTTGAATGAACTATGATTGCTGGTGGTGACCCATTCCTAATGGGATATAAACAAATCAGTCAGCAACAATTTGAAACATGGATTTAAAGGGTTACAGATCAGCAAAAAATGGGCGAATCCAGCTGTAACGATGGTACCTTAAATCTGCCATGGAACTTGGAATTTACCATGGGAACACATGGTCCGAATCTCTAGGGAACACTTAAAAATGGATAGAATCTAAGGGTTGAAATCCTAGGTTTGTGGTTGAACTTCATGATTGAACATCAAGGGAGTACGGATAGGGTTAGAAGTAGACGCAACAATCATTGGAGCGGCTAGAATCAAGGGTTGATTGAGGTTGTAAACCCGTTGGTGTCTTAATACTGGCGAATGACCTATACAGGTCTCATTTGTGTGCGGGTAGCTGTGGTGAACATGCTGAAACGCCCATGATATTATCGAAGGATATACCTGAGTAAGCTATACTGCAACGGCCTCAAAAAGAAATTTGGCCCTGAATGATAGTAAGGTAATCCGCCCAAATCACCTGATTTCAGGTTCCTGTGAAATCCTTTTAGTTGAGTGTGCTCAACACGAAAGCATCTAAAATGCGTGTCTTTTCCATAGCCCGGTTGCTTCAACAGAAGATGTAACCTTGCAGGGGCCATCATCTAAGACCTGGCGATTTGTGGGGATGCGATGCGGTATCCATGGAACGATGACGATGTGGACGGGGAAAACGATGTTTCAAACAAATGCCATGCTGGGACACCTTGTTTTCAGACAAATCCATCTGCATCTAAGTCCAGTAAACCCTACTTGTCAAGTATCCTACAGCTTGGCCTTCTAAACAAAGAACAGAAACACAAACAAAACTAGCCTGTTTTCAATACAACGATTCCAAGTTGCCAACGCACCTGCGAGCAGCATGTCGGATCTCCCTGCCGGCTGTGCCCAGGATTGGTGCTCAGACTGTTCCTCGGCACTCCGGAGCTGTCCCAGAAGTAGTTGTTACGTTATGTCTTGGTTCCTTTTTGCAACCATGGTCACCAACTAACTCCCCACACATGATTGCTGGAAATTACCCACCCGTCTTTAGGGTTTCCCTGCCCTCACACTACATTCCGATACATTTCTGTGATGGTCACCACGGTCACCCGTCGATTGGGTGGGTCTTCACCCCAACTTGGACGATCCTGGAAGTCAGGAATGATGATTAAAAGCTTAGTTGGTACCACCCCAAACATCCTTGGGTATATTTCATGGGTGAAAGTGTTCTTCATCATCAATCTCAATGCGGACTGTTCTGTTGGGATGTGAACGAGAAATGGGTTTGACCTGTTTCCATAATCCTAGGATGCTCAGTTGCTTACGATTCACTAGCAATTAGGGCCTCCCATAGGTATTGACTCATCCATATAGATTTTTTGCTAGTTGACGGAAGGTTATCCCCCTACCCCTCTGCTTTCTAGTTTTCTACATATGTCTCATACATGTATATACATATTTGTATCAATATGTTATTCGATGTGTACATCTACATTGCTTCTTTCTCTAGTGGTCTATCTATCTATTTTTGTTTTTTATATGTCGGTTTTTTCACCCATTGGATCCCCAGGGCGGTCAGCTGGACATCTTGGTGAACAACGCCTTCCAGGACCCGGCACAGAAGGACGCCAAGAGCGATGAGTTGCTCAGCAAGGCCGGCGCTTGGGAGGTTACGCATCTAATGGCAAACCTTCCTTTTATAGGTGGCTTAAATGGGTTTTTAATTGTGTTTTATCAAAGGAAGTTTAGGGGGAGAAACTTCCGTGTTACGGACTTTAGAATGTCAGGGAAAGAGTTAGTCAAAGAAAGAGGTAGTGAGGGAAAGAGTCAGTTAGGGAAAGAGTTAATTGTAACTTTTAGACTGTCAGGGAAAGAGTTAGTCAAAGGAAGAGTTAGTTAGGGAGAGAGTTAATTGTAACGTTTAGAATGTCAGGGAAAGAGTTAGTCAAAGAAAGAGTTAGTGAGGGAAAGAGTTAGTTAGGGAAAGAGTTAATTGTAACTTTTAGACTGTCAGGGAAAGAGTTAGTCAAAGGAAGAGTTAGTTAGGGACAGAGTTAATTGTAACTTTTAGAATGTCAGGGAAAGAGTTAGTCAAAGAAAGAGTTCGTGAGGGAAAGAGTTAGTTAGGGAAAGAGTTAATTGTAACTTTTAGACTGTCAGGGAAAGAGTTAGTCAAAGGAAGAGTTCGTTAGGGACAGAGTTAATTGTAACTTTTAGAATGTCAGGGAAAGAGTTAGTCAAAGAAAGAGTTAGTGAGGGAAAGAGTTAGTTAGGGAAAGAGGTGGTCAAAGAAAGAGTTAGTGAGGGACAGAGTTAATTGTAAATGACATCTTCAAGTTGGATTTTTGAAGGAAGTCTTGCACGAAATGCGTTTTTGAGAGATAGCAGATGCGCGAAACCCTATGTTTTTCCATACAAAGTCCGTCCCCGAACCTCGATGATCTACCTCTGCGGTGCGACGGGTGCGAGACGGTCTCGTGTGTGGTCGGATCATGGTCGGATCATGGGCGGATCATGCTCGGATCGGTTCCGCATTGTAAATGGGGTTTCAACTGTTTTTTGTGCATGTGTGGTCGACAGAATTCCATTGTGATTTGCAACTGTAGGATCGTTCCCGCAATGTAAATGGGATTGCAAGTGGTGCTGGTGGATGAGTTGCCGATGGAATTCCATTGTGATTTGCAACTGTAGGATCGTTCCCGCAATGCAAATGGCATTGCAAGTGGTGCTGGTGGAGGAGTTGCCGATGGAGTTTTGAAGGAAATCTCGCACGAAATGCGTTTTTGAGAGATAGCAGATGCACGAAACCCTATGTTTTTCCATACAAAGTCCGTCCCCGAACCTCGATGATTTACCTCTGCGGTGCGACGGTTGGGAGACGGTCTCGTGTGTGGTCGGATCATGGGCGGATCATGGGCGGATCATGTTCGGATCGGTTCCGCATTGTAAATGGGGTTTCACCTGTGTTTCGTGCATGTGCGGTCGACAGAATTCCATTGTGATTTGCAACTGTAGGATCGTTCCCGCAATGTAAATGGGATTGCAAGTGGTGCTGGTGGATGAGTTGCTGATGGAATTCCATTGTGATTGGCAACTGTAGGATCGTTCCCTCAATGTAAATGGGATTGCAAGTGGTGCTGGTGGATGAGTTGCCGATGGAATTCCATTGTGCTTTGCAACTGTAGGATCGTTCCCGCAGTGTAAATGGCTGCGTCAAGGTTGCTTCGTGCTGTGGCTGCATTGGTAATACTATTGTCTTTTGCAGCTGGACTTCGTAAATCGTATTGGAGTGGCTGCATGAAGGCTGCGACAGTGATTTGTCAGCAGATTTTCTCCATTTTGGCGCTAGTCATTTTCCTTCAAAAAATCCTTTTACAAAGTGCTTCAAAATCGTCTTTTTTTCGCTCTGGCGTCGAGATCCGGTTTTGGAGCTACAATTTCTGACGCCGTTGCGCGTAGTTCTATTGTGTTTTGCAACTCAGTCTCTGCAGATCGCATTGTAGTGGCTGCGTCAAGGTTGCTTCGTGCTGTGGCTGCATTCGTAATACTATTGTCTTTTGCAGCTCGACTTCGTAAATCGTATTGGAGTGGCTGCATGAAGGCTGCCACAGTGATTTGTCCGCAGATTTTCTCCATTTTGTCGCATTAGTGTTTTTTGGTTCCAGGTAGGTTTAGAGCAGTGTGAAGTGTGGGGCGTAAAGAGTGCAGTGTGAAGTGTGAAGTGTGAAGGAAGCAGTGGGAAGTGTGAAGTGTGGAGTGTGAAGTGTGCAGTGTGGAGTGTGAAGTTTAAGTTTGGAGTGCGAAGAGCGCAGTGTGAAGTGTGAAGTGTGAGGTTTGGAGTGTGAAGGAAGCAGTGAGAAGTGAGAAGTGTGGAGTGTGAAGTGTGGAGTGTGAAGTTTGAAGTTTGGAGTGCGAAGAGTGCAGTGTGCAGTGTGCAGTGTGAGGTGTGGAGTGTCGAGGGAAGGACACGGTCGGGACAGGTTGTCTTTGAACTATAGGTCATTTATGTTTGGGAAACTTCCGCCGCCGGCTTGCCCGGGTCTATGTTAGTGGTTTGATGTGGTTTTCTAGTGATTGAATGGTTTTCTAATCGTTTCATGGAATGTTGATGGATACCATCTGGTAATCAACCGTGGCTAGCTGCCAAAACCCCCAGGAAATGGATGTGCTTCTGGGAAAATATGGGAAGCTATGCAAAAATACGGGCTATATACTGGGACTACCATTCTAAAAAGAGCCAGGGTAATGTTAAACCTAAATAATTGTGTAATGTCCAAGATAAACCTATCTTAATGGGTTGCATCCCCACCACGGATGGAAGAAGTCCGGTCCAGGGCGCCAAGTTCTACGAGCTGCCGTTGCAAATCTGGGACGACGTGCACCGCAACTTGGATTGGGATCGGGTCTTCATCAGCACAAATCAGAAAAATACAGCTTATGGGTGGTGATATCATGGAATTATCGGATGACCAATGGGTTTTTGCTATTACATAGGGTTAAATCGGATCAATATATCCGGGTAGTCATCAATGATTCACAATGGTGCCCCCAGTTATGTTTGCTTGTTCGATATAACAGCCATGGAGGCACCATGTTCTACAAACCTCAGAAGGGTTGGACGAGAAACCTGGTTGATGCTGTGAGATGTTCACTTTCCTAAGTTCCATTTCTTGGTATTTCCAAATAATCGTTTCGGGCTGTACTTCTACATGTACAGCGGGCGCCTTTATGATTGTTCCCATCTTCATTAACTTAGGGAACGAAGTTGCAATCGTTGTTGGTTAATGTTGGCGAAATACACCCACAGGCATTGTCCTCTTTGTTTATACACCCTCGATTGTCCATGTAACGGTTTCATTCTCCTCTTGGCGTATGTCCAACTGCACAAATGTGTTCATGTCTCTTCGATTGCTGCCTGTTGTTTGGTGATGTCCTGGTTGATCGACGAGAAAGGTAACAAACCAAGAAGGGCAAGATTCCGAAGCTTTAATTTTAATCATTCCCAGCTTGTTGGATATTGTTTTCGAGTTCACATACCACTTCCATGTCTTTTGTTTGTTTCATCCAACCTATTCACATTTTGAACAGCCCTCCATCATGTTTGGTGATCATCCATGATGCCATCCCATCTCAGGTGTGGGTCTGCGATCGCATTACGTGTCCTCCTACTACGCTGCGCCTTTGTTGTTGTCGGCCGCCAGCAGTGAGTGGCGACCCTTGCCACTT
>CAMXCT020000879.1:690000-762500 GCA_947184155.2 Cladocopium goreaui | reverse complement strand
TATCCAGCAAGTGGGATGGTGACCCCTTTTGATTTTCCGAGTTTTCAGGTGGGTTGAAATCACATTGGGTATACAGCTGGGATGATGTAAGTCATTGCCCCCAAATAGCTGATAAGTTGATTTGTAAAGGGCGTGTTTTTGTTGGGTGTACCACGTGAAGTTAGTAAGCCCAGAAAAAAACATCCTAATTGCTTTGGTCAACCGCTTTGGTCAACCTTGCACAGGCCTTTTTTCACTTAATGGGGATATGCAATTAGCGAGGTAAAGATTGATTTTTCAGGCTAGCAACGTTGCTAAATTTCCTGGTAAATCTGCCGGTACCAATCTGGATATTTTGGCCTTTTCCCAAGATTATTGCCCCTTCCCAGGTATGAAAAAGGCGACACCGATCGCATCAACCGCGTCACCGGCGGACGTGACCCCAACGCCACATGGCGCCACAGGGGGGATGCAGGTGCCATTGGCGCCGTCGGCCCACGATTTGCATTGGCTACTTGCAATGATGCAAAGGATAACATCTATAACTGATAATCGAAGGAAGTTTAGAAGTCAAACTTCCGACAATATGGACAGATGAAAAGCAGAGCAGGGAAGAGGCAGAGAGAAGAGAAAGATTAGAAGAAAGAAGAGTAGAAGAGAAAGAGTTAGAAGAGAGAAAGATTAGAAGAAAGAAGAGTAGAAGAGAAAGAGTCAGAAGAAAGAAGATGCAGATGCGCGAAAAGGTAGGAAAGTCGCGAAACACTGTGTTTTTTCCAATGATTTGTGGCTCCGGAGGGTCGAAAAGTAGGCTCGCTAAAGCGGCGGGTGCGGAGCCAGCTGGCCACAGGAGCGATGAAAAATTGCACGCCGTTGTGGCGCGAAGCACATTTCCAAGTCAAAATGTACAAAACACCAGGGGTTCGGACCACTTTTGGGAGTTGAGATGTCGAAAAAGTGCACGCCGTTGTGGCGCGAAGCACATTTCCAAGTCAAAATGTACAAAACACCGCAGTGTCGGACCACTTTTGGAAGTTCAGATGTCGAAAAAGTGCACGCCGTTGTGGCGCGAAGCACATTTCCACGTCAAAATGCACAAAACACTAGGGGTGCGGACCACTTTTGGCAGTTGAGATGTCGAAAAAGTGCACGCCGTTATGGCGCGAAGCACATTTCGAGGTCAAAATGTACAAAACACCGCAGTGTCGGACCACTTTTGGAAGTTGAGATGTCGAAAAAGTGCACGCCGTTGCGGCGCGAAGCACATTTCCACGTCAAAATGCACAAAACACTAGGGGTTCGGACCACTTTTGGCAGTTCAGATCTCGAAAAAGTGCACGCCGTTGTGGCGCGAAGCACATTTTGAAGTCAAAATGTTAAAAACATCAGGGGCTCGGACCAGTTTTGGAGGTTCAGATGTCGTTTCGCTAGGCAGGCGCACGAGATTGTGGATCTTGTCAAAAGTGGGCAAAAAAATGAGGGTTTTGCAGCATTTCGACAAAAGATGGCAGGCGCAAAGAGAGAGAGAGGCCAGCTGGGTAGATGAGATAGATAGATTAGATAGATAGATAGATAGATAGATAGATAGGTAGATAGGTAGATAGGTAGATAGGTAGATAGGTAGATAGGTAGATAGGTAGATAGGTAGATCATGAGATAGGTAGATGGTAATAGATAGATCGGTGATAGGTTAGATAGATAGATTATACTAAAAGATAATAGATAGATGTATAGATAGCATGGATCGATAGAATAGATGGATAGATGATTAGATATATCCACTAGATAGATTAGATAAGATAGCTATAGATCTATATAATATATAGATAGATCGATAGCTAAATGTCCTAGCTTCTTAGATGTTCAAGTGTATGGAATAGATCGATTGATAGATATGATAGATTAAGATAGGAGAACATCTCACTAACAAATATTCTATCTCTCTGATAGATCGCTAACATCGATCTCTATATAGTAGAACAGATAGCTAGGTATGTAGGTAGGTAGATAGATAGTCAGAGAAAGAGAGAAATAGTGAGAGAGATCAATCACCTTTCGCTCCATCAGTGGCTTCGCTCTGCCATCCCTGATTCACAACAACCAACCTCTCCTATAGGTTTCCTATTTTTGAAACTTCCGCCACCGCCTTGTGCGGTACTACTGGTAACTTTCCATAAGATGGTTTTTGGTTTAGCAAACCGACCTAATTACTATCCATCGAACATCGTTGGCATTGGTACTTTTAGAAAGGACAATGGAAAATATGGGACAATGATTATCCATTGACAGTGGTGTAATAATGTGAGACTAATGTGGGAAACCCAATGCAATACACACCCACCATTTAGGGGATAGTTTTTTAAAGCACCTATGGTGATCTTTGGGGTGGTTTATTTGAATTCGATTCTCCCGGTGATCGGAACCGTTTCAAACCATGCTAAATCCTAGCAATCACTGGCGGTTAACCCATTAAACCGCCACTGGTGAGAAAATATCATTCCATCCCCATGGTATCCCTATCAAAACGAATCAAGATTAACTTGCATTACCTTATGGTAATCAAACATGGTTCGCTGTAAAACCCCCCCTTTAGTTCGATGATTTTCCCATTTCTGTGGTCATATGATTTGAAACCCTATTTGGGTAAAGGTCTGAATCTTTAGTGAAGACCCAGAATGGATAGCAACTAAGTCCTGAACCTAGCGCTCATCATGAGCAGAATCAACAAACAAGTCATTCCCACAACGTGCCATCATGCTGCCAACTTCCCATGGTTGTTGGGAGTCCGCGTTGGTTTTTGTTGAGTCCCCATTTGATTGCTTAAATGCTCAGGTTTGACTGTGCTTGCTGGTTTGGATCACTTGGCTCCAAACTTTCCATTGGTTAAAACCGGTCTTTGTTTGTTCAATCTTCACTTTTCAAGTTAGAGCTAATTTCTTTTGTGGGTACAATTGTCGGGCTTCTGTTTATGGTGCCCCGACAAAAAAAAATGAAGAACCGGAAGTATCGATGGACCACTTCCAGAAGAAGGTGCCTGATTGGTTGAAGTCCCCATTATGGTTGATCTCCGGAAATTCCAAAAACATCCCCATGGTCAACCATCTTTCGGTGCAAACCACCCTTTTTTGGCGTCAAAAATCGCAAGATGCTGGATAACCACAAAAAGGGAAAAGTGAACCATGGTTAATCACCCCAATGGTCATCCAATCGTGGAATACCATAACTTTTCCAGAAAATTGGCGTGTATGTAAATATGTTTGCAGAATATGCTCACATATACCCAGTATATCCCCACTTGTCCAGAAAATTCCAAGTAAAGAAACCATCATGTATCTTTTATATCTCACCATTTTCTAGAAAAAAATGAAAAAAAGTAACCTCCCGGTTTGTGGATCAAAAAAGTAACCTCCCGGTTTGTGGATCAAAAAAGTAACCACCCGGTTTGTGGATCCCCAGGTGGTCTGTGAAAGTCCCTTGCTGACTGGCCGCGTGGTGGCACGTCTGGCGGACGATTTCACGGCGCGGAAGACCGCGCTCAGTGACGTGGTGTCGGATGTGGCAGGGGGTTAGCCACGGATACCCAGGTGATTGGTGGTTTAGAGTTGTTTTCATCGGGGAATAGTTGGATATAATGCAATTTGAATTGAGTTTCAGGGGTTTACCCCGTGTAATGAAATTTTCATAGAACTGAGCCATCCATTATGAGAGTTTTGGGTTGAAGTATCAATCAAGGTGGTGCCACATAGTTGCTTAGATTGGACAACAACTCCAGTAGTTGGGGTTTATTATAGTTATATCTATATGGGTGAACATAACACCAACTGATCAGTGGGAAGGCACCACCTAGGTCTAAAGTTGCCGTTTGAGTCGGAGGGCGCTGACAAAAAATGACAACATGAGCTTTATCCCAACCAAAAAGCTGGTTGGCTTACATCTAGCAGACAGCCCTGTGTCTCACAGCTAGTTCCGACCCCATATGGCCCATATGGGTTGTTCCAAAACTGGATAATTTCGCCCCAAAACCTTTGTTTTATCTCTCAACATTTACACATTGATATATTTTGATATGTATATATATATATATGTGTGTGTGTGTAATATTGGTTTATTTACCAGTCATTATAGAGATACCAGATAAATCAAAGATCTTTCATTTTACCATCCATCAACTAGTTCAAGAATCTTCCAACTTTCAATTCAGTGAACGAAACCCACTTAATGCATGATTCAAAGGTTCAATCAGTTCAATCCCAATATAATCCCATTTTCCCATATTATCCCAATATAATCCCATTAAAATCCCGATATAACCCGGTTATATCCAATATAAACCCCCATTTTTGACGCTGGACCTGGATCTCCATGGATCTCAGGCACCGGCGGCCTCACCTCGCGCGTCTGCGTGGTGGCCGAGGCCGCGCGCGACCTGCAGCTGCGCGACGGCGGCCCCGACGGCACCGTGGCCAAGCGGCGCCGTGGCGTTCGGCAGATGGGGACGGGGACGGGCGGCGGAAAAATGCGGGTTTTGGCCAGTGAAAAATGGGAGTTGGTTGTTTTGAGGAGGGACTACTGGGATCCACCAAGTACCCAGTGAAGATGTAGCGGGCAGTTTTGACTACGTTTAGAATCGGAAGGTGCTAGTTTTTGGTCTTGAATGAGTCTTTTGGTCGCGTTATAATGGTTTAGTGAATAATAATGAGATCCCTTGACTAATAACGCTGTTTAATTCATGTTGGTAGTCTTGGTTGGTTTTTTACCAATAATGACGGGAACCAAGGTGCCTCCCAGGCAAAATCACTAATTCTGCAAAATGTCAAAATGTCCTTTTGTCGTAAAACAAAGTTTGAATCACCCAACAATGGGACTAATTAATTTCAAAACAATGAGAACTTTGGTGAAGGGAAGCATTGGATGATTTTAATCCCCGGGCGTGTTGGGATACATGCGTTACCAGCGACCTTAGTCCTGCAAGATGGAGATGTTTTTTGCAGCAACCGCCAACTGTCTGGGCCTACCAAGCTGCAATAATGATTGCGTAACCAACAACAGTGGATCAAAACATATCAAAAACTATCACAGGTTGTTGGGATGAGATATATTAAGGCAAAGAAATTCAAGCAACAAAGAAACGTGAAATCACAGCAATGGAAAATTGCAGTAACGGGGTTTGGGCAGGTAGGTGAGCTTGAGAAAGTTTTGTTGGCCAAAAAAATGAGACATGCTAGGTGAAGCCAAAACCTGTGCGATAGTCGCAATTTCGGAGCAAATCTCTTCAATGGCTCATCACTCCCCAAGCTCAAATGATCACAGCTGAACTATCAACCATACAAGGATGGACCAAAAACAGGTAAATTGTATTTGGGCGGGGTAAACATCCATAAATCCAAGGCATTTTGGTGGAAAATCCCATAGGTCTTGACCCCACATGACACGCTTTGGTAAAGCGGCCGTGACCGGCACCATCGACCAGCACCACGTTCTATGGGACAATGCGGAGGTTATATGGTCCCGACCGTGAACCTGCGGCGTCCATCCGATCGCTAGGTGCAGAAGCGCTTAGTTATTTTCAAAGATGGGCGTGTTTGACAATGGGGCTATTGTCAGATATAGTGAGAAAATTATCCGTAAATGTTGATATGATGGGATATGGCCAGCCAAAATAGGTTTTTGGTTGTGTCTGATAGTGGGGTCGGTATGCTCCCCAACTGAACATTTTTAGGTAAAAATGATGATCTACAGTGGATTGGAGAAAGATATTGAATGGTTAGAAGTTAATGGCATAATCCAAGAATTGCAGTTTTGTGAAAGCTATGATGATTAAGAGAATGTGATGCGGGGAAAGATAGCGATTAGAAAAAAGGCCATGGCTATAACCCCAAGAATTGCGGTTCAATTATGCAGAAGGCTACGGTCTCCGCAGTTTTCGATGGCCTCCTTCATCACCTGGTGACAGTGTGATGATGATCCTTTTGTTTTGGCAACCATTTCATCGCCAGAAAAATTCTTTGAATCAGGAGAAAGTGTTGCACATATCCTATTCAATCAATGATTTTTCGTGGTGACAAGTCCAGTTTTGGCATCAAAAAATATATATATTAAAAATCCACACTTGACGCTACGCAGTTTATGCCCAAACGGCATTTTCCCTCCCTAGTAGGTTTGCTGATGTGAACAATAGGGAGCCAGGTTTTGACATGTCTTGGCCCATGGCCGCATGATTTGTTTTGGAGTTCCAATCCCAAAAGCATCCAAATCTATCAGTGCCATCTTTGATATCTTGATCCATGGTTTTGAAAATAGTCTTTAGTGAAATGGTTGGTGGTTTGGAACATGCACTTTATTTTTCCATATATGGGGAATAATCATCCCAACTGACGAACTCCATCATTTTTCAGAGGGGTAGGGCTCAACCACCAACCAGTGAAGACCTAAGATGAATCGAAACCAAAGAACTCTTCATCCCATTGGTTTTGCATCCGCCAGGCTATCTGCTGCCGGCCTTTCTCCCGGACAAGTTGCCGCCGCCCTTGCGGTGGTTGGTGGAACCCGGCGGGCCCTTGGCCAGCAAGGACGGCCGGTCGGTGTCGGGGAAGACAGCGGGGGTTGTTTTTTACAGTACATGGTTTGAACCGGCAACAAATGGGGTTTAACCTGGGTTTAACATGGGCTTAAATTGATTTAAGTATCGGAAACAGATGTACAACCAACAATGAATGGGAATATGATCGGGATCTGGTGCGATACAGTAGTTGGAGTAAACCTTAGAGAGGTACTTTAGTACGAACTAATTTGTTATTATGAATGGGCATATCATGTAGACCGGGTTTTTGGCCAGTTATCCAAGATTTGCCATGGTTTTAAGCCTAAACTTGTTAGGCTGATCCAGGTCAAATGATTGGGGATCCACAAGCATCAAACATGGGGAGTCAATCTTGGGGATGAACCCCGGATTTCACGCTTCAAATGGAAATAGAAACCAGCAATAAATGCCAATGGGAAGGATGAGGAAAATCAGCGACTATCATTGGCGTTACTTCCTGTAAATATGCCCGTTGGGATGGAAATGGTGGCGAAGTATTGTTGATGTTTTTATGATTTAAAAGATGCAGAAAAGGCCATTGAGCCATTACCAACCAATAAGTGCAACGCAAAGGAATCTAAGATGAGTGTAGCTGCTGAAAATGATGTGGATCACTGTGGATCAATGAAAACTGTCAGTAAAGATGAGCATAGAGCTACCACCACTATACGTTCTGTCACAAGAAGGAACGTGGTTTAGCTAGTACTGCTTGCTCTTTGGAACTGAAACATGCACCGATCAAAAGCCAGACTTTGGTGCATCATCATGGATATGCATGGCAGGATTGCTGAAGGGCTTCCCCCTTGACATGGAGGTACGCAGCCCCTTGTGACAATAGCAGGTTGCAATATCGCAAGTGTGACAAAAGCAAAGGCCCAAAGTAAAAACACTTGTTTGTGAAAGATAGTTCACCCATCTGTTTTGCTTCCCAAACAATGGAGAAATCAAGATTTCATCAGCATGCATCCTTCATCCCATTTCGTTGCCCAATACCGCCATTGTATTTCCATTGTATACCCATTATGGCTGATATTCACATTGCGATTTCCATGATATACCCACATTGGGGATATTCCACTATTTCATGATATCCACATTAAGATATGCATGATCCTCCCATTATCTTACCAGTTATCAATCATAATGATATTTCCATGTTACATCCATTTATTGCCATGATATTCCCATGATATTCCGGATTCTCCATCTTCCCATTCCATTCCCAGCGTTCTTATCTGACCCCCCCTGGAGGACATCCGCGTGCCCTTCGATTTGATGGCGCAAGATCCGCGCACCGAAGATCCACGGAACCAGGACCTGAAGGACTTCGCCAAGGCGTGACAAGTCGAGTCGTGGTTTTGCTGGTTAAGTGATGGTTTCCAATGGGATTTGAATGGGATCACCAACAAAAACTTAACTTTCCATTAAAACTTTACTAGATCCCATTCAAGTCCCACATTGGACAGATAACAAATATGTTGGGTTTAGTAAAGTTTAATGGGAAGAAGTGATGGTTTCCAATGGGATTTGAATGGGATCTAGTGGGGATACCGTGGGAAAATGATGAGGATGTAAAGTCACGCAAATATGATACAGTATTTTAATTGCAAAAATGATGCGTTGATGGTAGTTTGATATATTTTATTGGGAAGATCATGTGATTCAACCAACAAGTGCGGAAAAACAATAGAAGATACCACCTATTTAAATTGGATTGAACCAACCAAAACGGGACTTAAGCACCAAGAAAAATCGTCATTTAATGAGATATATTTGGTGGCATCATGGGAATACAACCAAGAATTAAGGGGATACAATGGGATTTAATGGAAACACAATGAAGATATTCTATTGAGATACAAGTATAGTAAATCCCGAAAAAGAACACATACATGTTGTAAATTCATGATTCTTTTTTAGACTTCACTGTGTCTAAGTTTTTTCTCGGGTTTTCATCAAAAGCAGTTTGTTGGATTGAGTTTGGTTCAAATTCAATCCCTGGCAAGCTCCAAGATTCCCTCGGTCATCTCGTTTTGCGGTAGAAAACCGCCCATTAATTAGGAAGAAGATCTATGCATAAATGATATTCCCATGGAAAATGATCAAACATTTCCCGGCGAGCCATGTTTGATTACCAGACAGTATATTCCCAATGCTGTTCATTGAAAACAGCATTCTTGGCGTCAAATCCTCACTGCGTACCCCGAATCACTCAAGCCCTGGTGCCATAGTCGCAGGTCATTACCAACACCGTGTCGGTACCCGATTGGGGCGCTCGTTCATTGCTTGTCGAAGAAAAAAGAATATGGAGCATTGGCTGTCATGCCCCCGTTGATGATTACAAGGGATATCAAGGGATTATGCTGGCCCAATTGTAGAGCTTCGCACCCCGGCGATGCCCTTCGGGTTGGAGTCGTTCGGCGGATATTGGAGCCATAATATATAAACGAGGAATAGAATAGAATACCCAAACATATACCATCTTCAGTATATCATTGTTTGCACAATCAATGATGGGAAGCCCTATTAACCAACCAGGACAATGAAATGCTAGAGTGGTTTGAACACCTCTCAACTGGAGCTGATCCGACAAGTTGAACGGGCGGAGCAACTGTGAGGCTGGAATGTCAAACCTAACTTGTGGATTGACCACCAAAGCTTGCAGGGGTTGTGAATTGATGCAGCAAAACATGGAGGTTAACTTTACACATGAATGCTTTATGTAATTGGGAATCATCCACAAGTAACCCAGTTCTTTAGGACGGCATTCTGCACAGGTGGGAACTTGGACGTCAGATCCATATTTTTCCATCTTCAGATCCATATTTTTCCATCTGACTATCCAGGCCATACCATCCAAGACTGATCCATTTTTGCAGGGTTGCTCATGCTCACTGGATTTCACAAGTAAGTTGTTCCCAGTATTTGCCAATGCAAATCCTACATTTGCAGTGAAGTTCCCATGTTGTTCAATGAAACCTCCTGTCCTTTAGGTAGGTTTGCCAGGTATCTCCGTTGCGCCGCAACATCTCAAGTTCACAGCTCTACTGTGAGGAGACATCCCACAACCATGAGGCATGCCAGTAACAAACCTTGAGCCATGCGAATGGGCTGGCTGAACTTTCATAGCGCTTGAACCATCATGATCTCACATTCTAGTATCATGTCGTATCCGATTTGGAGATGAAGAAACTTTGAGCCATACCAAAGTTCAATGGTGCCGTCGATTGCCATCGATAGACATCGCCCCAGGATGAACCCAAACAACCACCAGCTGTCACCAAGGCTTCACCCAGATACGTGAACCAAAAATCAACAGGTGGGTCAGTAACTAAACTCATTGAGCCCATTGAGCCTTGATATTTTTGAATCAAATCCTTGGAGTCTGAAAATATCACAAGTTTCTCTTAAAATAGAAGCGTTCGTCTCGAAGTGCTTTAGCAACTCTGGCAATCTTCAGCTGCTGCGCCGATCTCGGCCATGCTGAGTCCGCAGCAGTCCGCATGGCTCTATGTGCCGCGATGGATCGGTACGATGGATATGGAAACTTTGGGAGTCCCTATTTTGATACGGGGCGCGCAAGTTTCCCAACAAAACCTGGGTGCACCAAGAATCATCGGAGTAGATACCACCTGGTGATTGTGGTGAATGTTTAGCATCCAAGAGAACAGCCATCAAAGGGGGGAATCCACCTCCAATAGGACCCACATATGGATGTAACCAAGATAATAATATAACTACAAAATTATACATGATACAGAACCCAGTTCCACATGCGATGATCCCAGTAGTCAGATTAATTACGAGCTCCCTTAAGTTACTTTGGTATGGGCCCATACTAGGTATAAGTCGGCTCAACAACCTCACTTAACCCAGTTACACAACCCCACTTGGCGGTATTTCAACTAATGGGCCTTTGCTCCAACCGAGGGGTCAGAATAAAGATAGATGAGCCAAACAGAATCAAAAGTGCAACGCCTCTAGAGTTTTTTGCATATTGGAACCAGTTATGACTTTCATAGTCCTAGCTATTCCATACAAAATCTGAGAGGTGTCCCTGGCCCTTCGCTTCTCCCCCAATTATTCCACAACCGTTTGCTTATTTTGTTATCAACAACAATCAATATTAATCATTAAACAACACCAAGTACGTTCTTATTAGCGATTAGCAATGAAATTGATTGCCAGTCGCTATTTACTACCCAAAATAGCTTTGATTCTGATGATTGGTTGTTTTTACCTCTCATCAACCTCAATTACTAGCATCAGCCATTTTAACAGCCAATAAGTAGGCATTTAATAGTGATGAACGGTTGACAATAACCAATACGCGTTCTCAACCACGCTAGTCACTAGCTACGTTTAAATTCAGTGTTCATCACGAACCTAATCCCGCTACAATTTACCCATGGTGACCTTATCGCCTTATCCCTTGTAACCGCTAGTGTCACTCATTGTTGAACTATCTTCCAATAGAAACTCACCATCACCGGGATACTCCAGTAATCCACCATATTAACCATACCCCCCGAACACCGCCAACATTCGCCAACTTTTTTCCTCGAAAGGAATTCTCCAGCAACACCTCCATTAACCTCATTAACATTCATTAATCCCAATTACAGGGTGGATGATCCCATCCCAACAATCCATCGAATTCTCCCAGGCCCTGCCCAGTTTGACGGTGATCACCGCGTGCCTGGCGCCTGTCCTGCTCTTCGCCCTGCGCTCGCTGTCGGCCTCGCAGCCGACAGCCCGGGAGTCCTGGCAGCTGGCACTGCGCTCGCCCTTGTGCCGCGGCAACGGATGAGGGGAGGTGACCAAGGGAAATCATTGGTTTATGGAATCAAAAACGTGTGTGTATGTATGTATGTATTTGTTTTTATGTGGGGATAGATATGTATATTTATATGGGGATAGATATGTATATTTATATGTTCCTCATGTATGTGCATGTAATCTGGATAGACATGAAAGCAAGCATCAAAATAGGTGAAGGGATCATGAGTTGCCAGCAAAGATGAGGGATTTCTTGGATATAAAGCTATCCTATGGGACGTACTGGAATACAATGGGGTTGTACTAATGGGGTGTATAGCTAACCTGGATATGATGAGTGTGCCGGCAAAAAAATGCAGAGCAGCAGCCACAACCAAAAAGGATGACATTACCATTACTTTACCAGCAAGAATGGAGTTCAGTCCGTGAAAACGGAGCCGTAAGAGATGGAGGTTCAAAATGAAAAATTGTGGTTTTTCATACTAGCCAAATATAAAGTCATTTGGAAGATGATGCTCGGGATGTGGAAAGCCAATTTTTTGAATTGGCAGGCGGGGGCCATCCACACAGAATATGGTTTACCCAGTAAATGTTTCATAAACAGAGGTATATTGACCAGCCCAAGGTGGGTTATGATGATGCTGGAAGGCCGGATGATATAACTACGAGGTAGACAGTGGAACATACCATGGTTCTTTAAGAAGCTACCAGTTATTTATGCGCGTCTCCACTCCACTTCCCATGTATCAATCCTTCCAGGATCAATCTGGCAACCGGGGGTTGGTTTTGAAGATAATTGCAGTAGGATTCTTTCTGGGCGTCGCTCATTAGGAGTTCCGGGGGTCACTCATGGTCACCCTGTTTTTTTTAAGTGGATAGGGGCCACCATCAGATTCACTTACAGAAACGATGCCATATAAAGGGAACGGGTATCATATTGTCTCTGGGGGTGAGTTTAACCATGAGGTGATACTTGAGAGCCTTTTGCCAGTTGTCCAGAAAGTGAAGCACACGGGCAAGCTCACGCAAAGAAAGGGGGAACCCTTACTCTCCTTGGAAAAGAGACACCAGAGAGCCAGGATCTGACATTGTCCAAGTGCGTGTTGCTTTCGCAAAGAGGACTTGAGGACAACAGAGTTTGCTGCACGCCGCTTTGCCAGTAGGCACCCGAGCATGTGACCGAAAAGTCAAGTGGCTGACACACTTGGCTCAAGGGAGCGAGCGGACTTAGATCAAAGAAGCGAAAAAGGAATAATCAAACACACTCGTCTATCAAAGAAGAGTGTTGTGAAACATATCAAAGGAAATAGAAAAGATTTGAAAATTTCAAGAAGTTTCTATCTGATTTTGTTTAGCTAGTTACCATCCACGGGCTGAGCCCGTGCGCATTTTGGGGCAGCTGGGTTGAATGTGATACTCGTCGGTTTGTTCAGCAATTTTCAAAACCAAGCGAACACTAATGGTGAACCTTGATGAACAGTTGGTGTTGTGAAATTGTTTTTCCTATGTTGGTTGAGGAATCTTTCATTGACTTGGTTCGATTCACATCGAAGGTTATTGAAGCTAAACTTCACTATGATGAGAAAGGAATGGTCACCATCATTTGAAGGGCATTGTCTTGCGAGAGCAGTTGGAACTTCCACGCAGGCCATTGCAAACCAGTTCGGAATCGACAGCGGGGAGAATTCAATTCAAAATCGGGGTTCAAGGTGACAAGATGATGGTGACGTAGTCTACGATACTGTACTCAAGATCAAGACTCCCTAGTCATCATTGGATGCCGGTCCCACGAACTCGCAACCTAACCTGGCAATTTCATGAGTGAAATAAAGATAATAAAAGAAAATCATCTGATCACTGGGGATGTTCCGTTGCACGATTACATGACCGGTATGCAACGTGCGATCCTTCCACGGCACCTGAGGTCTATAGTATCGTTGACGATCATCCTTTTGAGCCCCATCTTTCTGCTGTCGAACTACAGACCCTTGGACAACAACTGCACTGCGTTGCGGCTGGTTGGCGAGTCTGAAGCCCATTGAAGCCCTCTGAAATTCAACACGGAACCCAAAAGAATCACTAATCTACTTGAAACCATCCACGTGGAGCGGTCTATCCGAGTCCCAGTTATCGTTGGTCCAATCAGAAAGACAAAATAGTCTACTCAGATATATAGACATGTGCGGTTAAAATCCAAGCAAATTGAACTACATCTAAAGAATAGAAAGCTATCCATCCCGGTAATTAAGTATCTGACCATCCCACAACCAGCAAATGTCGCCCAGTTTTCCAGTAGTCCCATCCCATTCCTCCCAGATATGAACACAAAGAGCAGCTATCCCCAAACCCACTGAGTACATGAGAAAATCTCAATCTTTCAAAACAAGCAGTTATGTTGCAATTGATGGTCCCAATCAAGAATCAATATCCATCAATATTTTCACATCAATACCCATCAATACCTCAGATAATAACTCCACGAAAAAATCCCAAAGCCATCAAGGTGTCAGCAGTCTGTACCTCTTCGCCGTCTACTGCGTGGTCCTGGCCTGCGCCAACTTGTTGGCCGATAAGGTGGGCCAACGGCGCCGTGCCCCTGGGCGTCAGCTTGAACAACTGGAAAGACACGGGGATGGCTGGGAAGTCAGTGGTAAAGTGGGAGATGTCATTGGTTTCACCATCCAAAATGATGGCTTCACCCAAGAAATTGGTGATTGAACCGCTAGAAATAAAGATTTCAATGGCCAAACTGGAGATTTAATCAATGAATGATGGATACGGGGGGGCTATGATGGGATGTATGGGAAGATCATGTATCAAATGAGGATATGTTCTGGGATACGACGCAACTAACCAACTTGATATGTTAATTGGGTGTCCCAGAAAATGGGGTCTATTGAAAGTGTCAGTGCAATAAGGAAAACGATGCTGAATCAGTAGATTTAATGCAAATAGTTTTGCCCGTTCTTCAACTAAACATATTTCGCACCCTTCTAAATCGGCGCAACATGGACCCAATATGGATCCAACATGGGCCCAACAATTGCGGCGTTCATCTGGGTACTCCCGAGACGAACCAGATGAACACACAGAAGGTGGCATAAATTAGGCTTACAATGCCCAGTATATGCTTGATAAAGGACCCGAGCTCACCCAAATTTTGGTCAAAATCTTCAAAAATTGCCAGCGGCTAGCATCGCCTCAACACGGCTGCCTACTATCGGTCCTACCTCTTCATAAAGAATATTGAGTGCAAATCTAAGATCAGGAGCTCTGGTAAGAGGTGTCGCATGTATCCGCCAATCTACCACACGCGTCAAAGCAGAAGGCCAAGATCAGGAGATAGTAGCGGGCGTTTTCACATGGAGACCCTTTGCTACGCAAACATTGCCATGAAGTTGCTGGAGGGGAACCTATTGGTTCAAATCCCACCTATATGGGATAAACATATGTTCGAAGGAAGTTTAGAAGTCAAACTTCCGACAATATGGAGAGATGAAAAGCAGAGCAGGGAAGAGGCATAGAGAAGAGAAAGATCAGAAGAGAAAGAGTAAGAGGACAGAAGATACAGATGCGCGAAAAGGTAGGAAAGTCGCGAAACACGTGTTTTTTTCCATGATTTGTGGCTCCGGAGGGTCGAAAAGTAGGCTCGCTAAAGCGGCGGGTGCGGAGCCATCTGGCCGAGGGAGAGATGAAAAATTGCACGCCGTTGTGGCTAGAAGCACATTTCCCAGTCAAAATGTAAAAACACCTCAAGCGTCGGGACCATTTTTTGAAGTTGAGATGTCAAAAGTGCACGCCGCGTTGTGGTGCGAATCACAGTCCAAGTCAAAATGTCACAACAACACTCAGCTTCGGGACCACTTTTGGAGGTTGCGATGTCGAAAAAGTGCACGCCGTTGTGGCGCGAAGCACATTTCCAAGTCAAAAGTGTTAAAAACTGGCGGTCTCGGACCACTTTTGGAGGTTCAGATGTCGAAAAGTGTCGAAAAAGTGCACGCCGTTGTGGCGCGAAGCACATTTCGAAGTCAAAAGTGTAAAAAACTGAGGGTTTTGAGCCTTTTTGACGTGAAGATGTCGAAAAAGTAGACACTGATTAACTTAACTAACTTGACTAACTTAACTAACTTCACTAACTTAACTACCCTAACTTCGACGACAACAGCAACAGCAACAGCAACAACAACAACAACAACACCAACCACAACAACACCAACCACAACAACTACAAAAATGACCGCTACAACAACAAGCCACCACAACAGCTACTACTACTACTACACCACGACTACTACTAACTACTCCTACTAACTACTACAGCAACAACTACAACTACAACAACTACACCCCAACTACTCCTACTACTACTACAACTACAACTACACTACACAACAACTACAACCACACAACAACTACAACTACAACAACTACAACTACAACTACAAAACAACTACAGCTACAACTATATGACTGCAACTACACTACACCAATTACATTAATTACACCACAACTACAACTCCACTACGCTACAACTACAACTACAGTTACAGTACATCACACTACATCCAGCAGTTGTGGGTGAGGTGACCACTTCAACCATTGCAACCATTCCAGCAAACACAACTCCAACCACCTTTCGGTCAATCAGTGGCTTCGCTCTGCCATCCCTGATTCACAACAACCAATCTCTCCTATAGGTTTCCTATTTTTGAAACTTCCGCCACCGCCTTGTGCGGTACTACTGGTACAAAATAAACGGGCTACTAATTATGTTCAATACTGGCTATTGTCCACCCAAAAATGAAGAACTGCACATCTTGGATTTTGCAAAAGTCCGAGGTGTGGATCGCATTGGCAGTTTGGCACCTCTTCAATCTTTTGACGCTCGAAGGGAGATGCTGGGGTGGTCGTCGGTTGGCTGAGTACATCAAGACATCAAAATGTTGGATTTACTCAGCGACATGGTAGCATGGGACCTAATGGGGTCTAGAACACAGAAATTTACCGAAGAACATGTTGGGGATATATGTTGAAAGCTGCCTGAATGGTGAACGGCCGGTGAAAGGGTTGATGTGTTGTCATATGTTGTCATTAAATGCAGGTGGGGAGCATGCTACGGCAGTGAAAGCAGCTGGGAAGGTTGGTTGGCCATGGAATGAGATCCCTGGAACCTTCCCAAAACCGAGGGGGTGACACTTGACCGGTGTGGATTCCATGCTAGGCGCCCCTCGTGATGCCGTGGGGTTTGGCCAGAATGAAGGATAGAAGTCCGGTTTTTAGGGCATTGATTCTTGTAAGTGGCTCGCCACCAAAGGGGCGTTAACACATGGTGAAAATCTGTTGGCTGAGGAATTTGCTGGGTGGCAACTTGAGCCTCCTACAGCCTTACAGGCAGCCGGGATTGGGGGCCGGCTGGAAGTGGGGCTAAATACAGCGACAAATATTGAAAAAAGATTGCAAAAGTGAGTTTGAAGTTTGAACCCCCGAAAAGGATGGTGCAATCATGCTATGATTGAGATACATGCTTTTTCATGGGTTCTATGTATGTCACCACCAAAAGCTGTGCAACTAAGAATGATGAGCTGGTAAGTTGTGCACAGCACTGGTGATGAGATTGCATTCCGGGATCCTAAAACTGCACGTTGGAGTTCAGAGGAGAACTCGAATTACCATGACCTTTGAATGTCACACAGATGGCCAGCCGAAGGGTTAGGTCATGTTTTCATGGGACGGTTTACACATGTTTGGAACCCCAAGCAGCCAGACACAAATCGGTGATAAATCCTGGAAGTGAAGATTCCGTACACAAGGAGCGTTTGTTTGGGAAGCCACCAGACAGTCCATTCATATCAAGGTAGTTATCTAATCTGACCCATGCGTAACCCATAGATATATATATATATAATGTATATATAATGTATATATAATATACGATTATTTCATGTGTATGAACCCTCCAAAAAAGAATGGAAAGCGCAAAAAAGGCCACTGAAACTCAAATTGTGATAAACCCGACCTTTTATGCGTTGTTTTCTGGTTGCTACCTGCAGCCCACTGGCCCACTGGTCGTTGCCAGGACAGCGCAGCAAGGTTTGCTGCCCACCATCTTCCAGGCATAGAGCAGTTGGGCACGACACGGGATGATCCAATCAGTTGTCTTTCCCACAGAAGCAACAGAAGTTGGATTTGTTTCTCATATCATTCAGACAAAGGATGTGTAAGGTCCTTAAAAGAATTGAATGTCAAAACGATGGGATTTCCAATGCTGGTTTGCATACTTTGAAGAGGCAGCATGAAAACGATAGATAGATGACATGGCACCTCTCGAGAAGCTGTTTGATGATCGATACACTGCAGGACTTGAGGACATGAGACAGCCCCAGCATTTATCGTCATTGTTCGTGATAGCCCAAAGGGTCACTATACCCCTTCGGTCTGACGTATCATGGCTATCTCCTCAGGATTTCCCTGCCTTCATATTCATGCCCGCTCAAATATGATGTGGCATGTTGCTTCGCGGTTTCTTTTTGGTCTAAAAACATTCCCTGAGACAATGATTCCTATGAACAACTTTGTTTGAGTAAAGCCAATGAGCACGTGTTAAACCACTTTCCTGACACTCCTAGGTTTGAAAGGATTGAACAACAAGCCAGTTGGCTGTGTCAAGCTGATAAGAGATGCGAAAACTCAAGTTGCCAGAACTCAAGCATAGAATCATTCAGTGGAATGCTTTTTGTAAAAAGGGGCAGTAAGCACGCTGGTTTTTCAGCAGGCCATGTCAGATTCCTGGTAGATATCCTGTCCTATTCGTGCTGGTTCTTCCCGCGGTATTGGAAAATACGTCATCCCATTTCTTACCGGCCAAATTTCCATTGGTGTTGGCAGCCATCGAACCCCACCTCTTCATGCTGCATGTCAAAGTTCCCATCTCTTGCTGCTCCGATACCATTTTTCCCATGTTTCAACAAGTCATCCCCTCAATTGCTGGTTGAAAAGCACATTCCACCCCAGGTTCTCCCAATTTTTGCCCGGTAAATCCCCTATTTTCTCTCGCTGAGCTACCCGCTTTTTTGACCATGTCTTGTTGACCCGTTGGCCCATCATCCAACCGGCAGATTTCTGGCACGGCGGGCGGATCCTGTGAGTACTACCGGGCGTGGGGCCTCAGGATCTTGACGGATCTTGGCTGAAATTGATGAACTCGAAATGGCTGGGATTTATGCATGTTCCCGCCAAAATATGGTACAGCTTTTGGCCCGTCCCCAAATGAATTTGCTTACCATGAGAAATGGGTTTGCCCGAGAACTGGGGTATACCATCAAAGAGTGTCAAAGATG
The DNA here is from genome assembly GCA_947184155.2 of Cladocopium goreaui. Lineage (NCBI taxonomy): Eukaryota > Dinophyceae > Suessiales > Symbiodiniaceae > Cladocopium > Cladocopium goreaui. Next base: position 743,828 of record CAMXCT020000879.1, on the reverse strand, counting down.
CAAAGTCTTTAAAGTTATCAGGAAAATGACGATGACCCATGGGATTTAGGGGCGTTTGGTATCTTTTCTCAGACGGCCACAAATGAAGACTTTACAAACAACATGGTGTTTCTTTTCAACACATGGGGGGTGTTCACACAAAATCATGTGTTTCATTGGGCATGATTAAAGAAAGGATGCACATAGATGTATGAACCCCAGAAAAGTGGTAGAATCACTCAACACGGTAACAACTTCTCAATAATTCCGCTTAAGCAGTCGGGCCAAATAAGAAAAAACGGTCATCCTTTCTGAAATGGGTAAGTTGTAAAAAATGCTTATCTCGGCCAATGGGGAAATAGAAAAAGTGGAGATGGAAGACAAATTTGTTCTGTCCAACAACTGTTCAGTTTGTCGGGTTGTTGTCATCTATGTCAGGTTATTAAGAGTTGGCTTGCAGCCCACCCCGCAGCAAAAAGTTGATCACCAACTGGGCCGTTTTGCACACACCAAAGGTTTGAGTTACGCCAAGGATATTTCAACCTGACCTATCCAACCCCCATGAAATGTCTCCAGGGTAAACCTGACCGCCAGAGGTCGATTGGTGTGAGGATTCGTGGATCACTTTCCAAATGATCCTTGGCACCGACACAGGTCACTTGTGGTCGTTAAACCATCAAATCCTTGCTGGTAGCCCTTGGGTAAACCTTGGATGAATACATTTTAGTACAACTCAATGTTTTTGGGGTAGATGGGAGATACTTACTAACCATCTAAAGATCATTTTTTGCAGGGTATCTAAGATGGACATGTTGATAGTTACTCGGTGGTTACTCCAGTGCTACCCCTTTGTAACTTGCCCTGCAAACCATACTCACCTATTTTGCTGATCATTTGTTGCTGGCCGATAGTAGACCCACCTAGTGATAGGGTTTGTCGTCTACCATGGTGACAAGGGCTGAAAATTGTGACCCCTGGGGTAAAGACAGAAAACATGGTAGCCTACTTGCTATATCTGGGGGTATTCGTCAACAATGTGGTAGTGAAAAGCTTGGCTCCCAAGGGTGTGTGAAGTTTCATACGGCATTAGCATGAAGAGTTTGGTTTGGGATTGGCAACTTCACCTCAGCAATGTGAAGTCGAGGATCTTTAGTCACTTTAGTCGTTGGAGTTTAAAAGACCACTGTGGATCAGAACCACAAGAAAACACTGGTACTCGAAGTGAGCGCATGTTCCAGTTGCGCTTTCCCAAGCTGCATGTGCATGTTGCGGCGTTTGAAAATCAACTGTTGCTGATAGTAATTTCAATTTTGCAGTTGTCGTTTTTGATCCCCAAGAATCCACCAGCCAGGATTGTTGCATTCGCGTACATCATCTTGCATGTCGTTGCATTCTTCATTGTGCCTCGCATGGCTGAAGGTCTCTTCACAGCTGGGATTTCAACTGAAAATATCAGGATGCCCAGGAAAAGGGGATGGGTCAGACTTGGATACCGCAAGCATATGCCTGTTATTTCCTCTGAAACGACCCATTGTGTGGTTGCTTAGGTATTTGGATGCTGAAACCCAGCGAGAAATAACCCCTCCCTTGGTGATGTTTACAGCAATTGCTTGGGGTGGGGCCAAAAGACAGCCAAGGAAATTGATACGGAAGCAGACAGCTCAGGTTTGATATGTTTTTTCATTACTGCTGTATCCCAATTCAACCCCGATTCAACCGAAATAATGTTAGATATTATGCCCCCGTTTTATTGCAAACATATGGGGATGATTTCAGATCTTTGTTTTTATTGCAAACATATGGGGATGATTTCAGATCTTTGTTTTACATCCTCCGATGATGAACTTTGCAAAGCCTGGTCGCATTGCTGAAGAGATGGTCAATCCGCTGTGCAACAGAAGTGGATACTTTTCTTCGTAAACTTATTGTTGTTGGGCAAACGGTTGGATTTGTAGCCATCCCTTCTTAATGGCTCAGAATGTGGGCATGGTCTCTTCTTTAATGATATAAACTATATAACTATATCCATCTATATCCAACTATACAAAACCCAAAGGGTACCCATCCAGAAATATACATAGATAGTTTGTACCCCATAAAACCCCACATATTTTACGGGAAGCCAGAAATCCACATTGTGCCCCAGAATGCCTGGTTCAAATCCCCTTGAAACTGTTGATTATCATTGTTGCAACCCCTGATCTTTCAGCAGATACTGGATGATCTTTCAAGCTACATAAATTCCACAACGCCACCTGTTAATGTTCCCATGTTGCTCAGATGTTAACAATATTTGCTTGATTGCTGCTGGAAAAATCCCAAATTATATTATGTTTGTTTGGCTGAAGGATTTAATCATAGAGCCACATCTTTTGCCGTTTTTATCTACCATTGTATTTAATTGCCTTCGGCAAGCCCGCCGGCCATAGAGAGGTGGCCCCAAGGGAGTTTGATGCGCAGTCTAGGTGGAAGCCCGCGAGAGAAGCAGAAGAGAAAAGAAGGAGAAGAAGAAGAAAGGAAGACGAAGACAAAGCCGTAAAACGGAAGCGGCTTGTGTGGTAAGTGCTGGCTGTAACAATATTGATCGTATACCAAATTAGTACCGCCCCCAGCAAAGTGGCGCCAGGTACTATGTATTAGCCTCTGGCTTGACAGCAGACCGCTGCATGGAAGGAGACAGGGTGGAAGCGGAGAGAGATTGCCCCAAGGGAAGTTGATGTGCACGCTAGGTGGAAGCCCGAGAGCGAAGCAGAAGAGAAGAGAATAAGAAGAAGAGGAAGAAGAAGAGACGAAGACAGAGCTGTAGATCAGAAGCAGCTTGGGTAGCAAGTGCCTGCTTGAACAACCTATGGACCGCATACCAAATGAGTGCTGGTCAATCAGTTTAGTACCGTGCACGTCCTGTGACGAGTACATGTAGACGGCTGTAAAGCTGTAGGCAGTGTCATCAGCTACCGGCACTACCAGTTTAGTATTTCGGGAAGAAGGGAGGAAGGAGTAGAGGAGTAGAAGTAGGAGTAGAAGTAGGAGTCGGCGTCGGAGTAGGAGTAGGCGAAGGAGTAGTAAGCAATAAGCAGTAAGTAGTTAGTAGTAAGTAGTTAGTAGGTAGTAGGTAGTAGGTGGTGGTAGTGGTGGTGGTGGTGGTGGTGGTCGCGGTAGTGGTAGTAGTGGTGGTTGTAGTGGTGGTTGTAGTGGTGGTAGTAGTAGTAGTAGTCGTCGTCGTAGTAGTAGTAGTAGCAGTAGTCGTAGGCGTAGTCGTAGAGTCGGAGTCGGAGTCGTAGGAGTAGTAGTAGTAGTAGTAGTAGTAGTAGAGGAGTAGTAGTAGTAGCAGCAGCAGTATTAGTAGCAGTAAGATTAGGAATAGTAGTAGGTAGCAGTAGGAGTAGGAGTAGTAGTAGGAGTAGGAGTAGGAGTAGTAGGAGAAGAAGAAGTAGTAGTAGTAGTAGCAGTAGTAGTAGTAGTGGCAGCAGTAGCAGCAGCAGCAGTAGTAGTAGCAGCAGCAGCAGTAGTAGTAGTAGAAGAAGTAGTAGAAGTAGATGTAGATGTAGAAGTAGAATCAGAAGAAGTAGGAGTAGAAGTAGAAGTAGAAATAGTAGAAGAAGTAGCAGTATTAGTAGCAGTAGGAGTAGGAGTAGTAGTAGGAGTAGGAGTAGGAGTAGTAGTAGTAGTAGTAGGAGTAGTAGTGGTAGTGGTAGTAGTTGTGGTAGTAGTAGTGGTAGTGGTAGTGGTAGTGGTAGTGGTAGTGGTAGTAGTAGTAGTAGGTGGGAGGGGGGGGGGAGGGGGGCAGGGGGGAGGGGGAGGGGGGGGTGGACTTGATTCAGACGAAGCAAAAACGCGCAGCGAGAGAACAAAGGAACAAGTACAAGCCAAGAACAGAAACAAGAACAACGCCTTCCAATCAGACAGGCCGGCAGGCCGGCAGATTCTCATACCATTCCCATACCAGGCTCATACCATTCTCATACCATTCTCTGCTTCTCTCATTATACATTATTCCCTGATTATCTATCGCATTAAGCCTCATCAGTTGTATAAACCCTGGAAAACCACATCCACGACCGTTGTCGTCAAGCTATCCAGGAAGTAATTGATCCAGATGATTTTCTAATATTTGCCAATATATCTAGATGAAAACCGGCTGATTCTAGGTAAAAAAACACCAGAAAACCACATTCATCCCCATCATCATAAAGCTATCCGCAGTTGACCCCATAAACCTTGATGAACGACATTAAACCCAATGATGTATCCACCAATAGAGATTGAAAGGATCAATTGCATGGAGTGCGGGATGGATTAAAGAGTTACAGAGCTGGATGTTTAGCAGGATGCATGACTGGAATTGCCAATCCCCCGATAGGAAATACCCTATAGAAAAACCTCTATGGAGGTTTCCTAAAATGGGGATGATCTGTTTTTGTTTCGACCTTTTGTGACTGACGCTCTTGATTCACAAATGCCGATCATGGCCCCACAGCTTTCACATGGCGATGCTAGCGGGTGTTGCAGGGTTGGCAGATGTCAAGGTGGGGCCACCGCGCACTCCGCACCGGCAGCGGAGCTGTGATCCTGGCAACCTTCTGTGCACATTGTCTCCAGGGTGGAGAAGCAGATCGGCTAGAGGTCGACAAGCCGCAGATTACTTTGCTGCATTGATGAGCGGGACCCCCATGGACATTTCTGCTAAACTCTGTACACACGCTATTTGTGGTGCTCCTTGACGTTGCTGAGTTTCTGGCCATGGTGGCAGGCGGAGACGACATTGCCATGGCCATAGAAGGTGCGGGACCTCGACACGTGTGAAGGCCGAGATGGTGGCCGCGGCTGAGCCACCCCCAGCAGTGACACCTGCTGCTGAAGCTGAAGACCTTTAAGGTCCGACTGCTGAAGGACATCCAAGCGGTGAAGACCGGAGACTTGTGGATCCCCCATGAACCCCCCATATCCATTTATGTACAACCGTTCAATCCATTTTATATCTGGGTTGATCGCCCCCAGGTGGGGCTGCGGGCCGTTGAAGAGCCGGCCATGAACTATTCCATGCGCGAGAGCAGCGAGGCGCGTTTGAATGTAGTGACATAGTGATGGGATATGATGGGATTATAATATATTGTTTAAGGTTAACCATGGTTGAGAAGAATGGTTGGGGATGGCTAGTGATAGGATTAGTGATCACACGCGTTTAAAAAATTATGGGCTTCAATGATTAAGAATGGTTACTCAATGGTTTTTCATGAGTCATAGTGGTCTAGGATGCTACCCCATCGTACTGATTAATACTGTTTAGTGATGGTTAATGACGATTAACGGTTTCTCTAAATTGAGTTCCTGATGTAACTCCTTAATCCATGGTTCCAAAGGCGGTTGGAAGTTTCAAGATCCGTATTAGCCACCACTACCCGGCCGATATCATGAGCCGAGGAAGGCCAGCAACCGGTGGGATGAGCAGGTCACTGCACAGCACAACTCCGGCACAGGTCGCCGGCGGCGCTGAGCCCTTTTGACTGCCTTCGCCATAGCATACAGGGCACGTTGCCGTGCCAATGGCGGACTGGGATGGATTTTTGAATTTTCTGATGTTTCATTCTTGGTATGTGTCATTACAAAATAAAAAGTATATACAGTATAGATTTATTTTGCGTGTATGTTTAGAACATTTTCTGTGCATTGATTTGCCATTAGGTGATGGATGTGTTTATTTACTGTTCGAAACTCCTTGTTGGCCCATTCAGCGGCGCAAAGTTTGACTTCGATGGGCCCAAAGCGGTACCGGTGAGTGTCTCCCTCTTTGGGGAAAAAGTGGACGCAAGTATTGCCGCTGATTTTTTGAGGGGTTGAAAGCGTGCATCGCTCCCTAAAATTTGTCTTTGTACATTTCAAACAGAGCCTCAGTCTGCCCTACTTCCACTGCTGGGGCTCAGAATTCGCTGCCATTGCCGCGGCGTTGCCGCGGGCCTGTCGCCATGGGCACCACCGGGTCCTGCGATTCGGGCGGCTGCAAGCAATGCTGCCGGGGCCCAGGGCGGGCCACAGGGCCACAGGGTCAGAAATTGAAAAACAACGAGAATTTTCACCCAAAGTGTTAGGGTTTAGTGGGAGTAGAATAGGAATAGAATTTGGAAGCACTAGCATTTACAGCTAGGGGTAGAACAATTGCAGGAATTTTGATCAGCAAATATGGCGGTTTAAAAACCAGCCATGTTTGGAGGAAAAGGAGCTGGACCAACAAAAGTTGGAGGCACAATAGATGTCACAACAGGGATATCAAGAGATATAATAGACATGTAGTTAAACGCACTATGGTTTTTGGGAAGATACCCCAGGAGAACCATGGCTTGGGATATAGTGGGATACTCAAGCACTAGTAAGATTTGGGCGCGTCGAAAAATTGGGGACACCTTTTCCACTTAATGGGGAAAACTGTGATGGATCACTGGATTTAGGGATGCGTCATTTTGGACAGACCGATGTGGAGAATCCAGCATGTTTAGATCACTGTCTGGGGGTTTGTGACAAACATGGGTAGTTCGTCTCACCAGTAAACAGTGTGCGTGAAACCAAACGAAGATAACCAGTCAGAATAATAGTAACTGGTTCACAACCATGCTCAATTCCTCACTGGGGCCATCCCACAGCTGGGGCATCACTGCTACTAATCCCTGGTGCGGAAACCCATAGACGACAATGGCTATATTTTCGCTCACCCAACGATAATAGAAGTGTGGTAAACCGTTGCATGTCCCACTAACAACTGGGTGAACTAACCATAGCCAGTTCCTGGTTGTGGGACATTCACGTCAATGCCAAATTGTCCCAGGCGAAAAGAAATGCCAGGGCCCGTCCGGTGCTGAGTTCCGCAGTCATCACACGAAGAGAGAGTGGTAAACCCCTGCTGTTGATGATTGTCAATAGGATACTGATGGGATAATGATGGATTTATACTACCTACTAAGGGGTTCCCAGTCTTCACCAACCAGTATAAAGGAATGGCAGGGCAGGGGCTCTTACATTGGTGACCAGTCGGTATTAGGGCGGATGGTTCAATGAACAGTTTGTTTTGCATTATGATGGTGTCTTGTGGAGACCGTCCATGCAATGATTAGACATGCAATGGTTTTTTGTCCGCGCCTCTACCTGCTATAAATCGGGCAATTTCGACCCCTCAATTTGGAATGGTGGCTCGAACTCAACAAGCCAATGCGGACGTTGCGCGCATGTCATGTTCGCTGTTCAATGCTTACGCGCCCAATAGTTGTGCTACCCACCCTTGTTCTTGTAAGCTCCTTGCAGCTCTGATTGTGCTTCTCAAGCCCCTGTAATTCAAATTCTTTGGTGCTTCGCATTTTCTGTAGATGACACTGGGCGTGCTAAAGGCCGCAGTCGGATCAAACTGTGGGTTTTTGTTCCCAGGATATCCCCCCTATCTGCGCTGATGATTGTCGGTAGGACATGCCTCCATCCTGTTCCGAACTTGTTTGAACTGGGTAGACCTAAAAAGCCCTATTGGTTAAGAGGTTGTTTTCTTAGCCGTGCAGAGGAGAACATATTGAACATAGCACCACAACTACCAACTAATTACATCCAAGATATCCTGGGTTTGATGAAAACCCTTTCTTTTGCTGGTCAAATGCTAGATGTTGATAGATGTTGCATGGTATCTAAGGTAACCATAGGTACCCAATGTACCAAGCCATCGCTCCTTACCGAGTCACCAATTCTTCACTGCGCCTAGGTCGGAGATGCAAGAGTATCAGCCGCAAAACAAGAAGCAGGCGGAAAAAATCGGAATGGATTGGAAGAAAAAACGACGGCAACAATAAGGTTTTAATAGGGCTGAATGGGGATTTCATAGGGTTTACTGTGGTTTGTATAGGGGCTAACCATCAGAAATTGGATTTACCGAACACGAGACGGTTTGCCATATTAAGCTTTGCCATAGAAGCTACAAGGCCGGGATAATCATGTTTGACCAATCAGATCTGCGCCACTTTCCGGCGCCACGTAGCGAGAACGAGAACCATATGGGACATTTATGGCCACATGGTTGGCGATTAGTTGGTAAATGGTTGGTGCATGGTTGGTAAATGTGTATGTTTTCTGTTGCGCGTGGATTGACCCACCAAAACATGGATTCAGCCTGGCAAAGGGTTGGGTTTATTTGGACCAAAGGTGGTTCATCAATAACATTTGAAAAGGCTTTGGATGGTTTGGTTAATGGTTTTGGTTTTTTAACGGAGATGGTGAACCTTCCACAAAGATTGCCTTGCTTCAAGGGCATCGAATTCTAGCTATGAACACATCCCCAACGACCGCCCATAGAGAAACAGCAGTCTACAGTGGTGGGAGCCCTTCAGCCGGCAATCGGCATCACCTCTTCGTTGAAGAAAGTTCATCGTGCTGGTTTAACCCCATGTGTCATCATATTTGGGTGAAAGATCCACGCTTGATCATGTGTTTAAGGGCCAAAATCACAACATGTCTGGTGATGCGCGAAACATTGGTGTACGCGTGGGTTCATGACGGGCTTCGGGACTGGCTTGATGAGAAGAAGAAGGTCTTGGAGCAGCTGCGAGATGCAAAGCCGAAGGACGCGCCAAATGGCATTTGCCCAGACTACTCGGCAATGTCTTTTGAACCGTCTTTTTTCATTGCGTGCTTTGTGAACAAGCACCATGCGGTCCGGAAGAGGTTGTTTTTGCCCATCCACCTATAACGACCCAAGGCGGTGTTTGCATCCTACCTACATAACCTGCTGCACAATACCCTACTTCTTCTTTCATGTCTTACACGAAGTTGCAAGATGTTTTGCACGTTTCAGAAATGTTAGGGTAACATATGGGCCCAAATCATGGACACCCAAGAATGGATGTGTTTTCTACTCACCGCCAATTGGGTGGGCCCAGCGGGTGAAGCTCGAGAAGTTTCGCTTTTTGACAAACGAGTCCCGCCAGAAGCACCTGTCCCCATCTGACATGGATTCATCTTGCCTCGCGGCAATCTCTTCCACATTTTCAACACCCTGCAAAAGAAACCTTGGACCCATCCTGTGAATAACTATTGGTTATACCTTTATAATTGCTGCTTGGGTGGGTACAGCAACTTTATGTTTTAAACCACATGTTGTTGGGAGACGGAGTGATTTTCCATCCCTGCTAGCTATATCCAATTGTCGTATAGGTGAAGACACAATTTGCCGAATTCCAACCCTAGCCAATTTTATTCATGTTTCTTGTGGGTTATCTTCCCATTCCGCGAACGGCTCCAGAACATAATCCCATCTAACCCGCATCCACCCCATCTATCCCGGTCTAACCTAATTAATGTGGTAAACCCAATGCCATAGACCTACCATGTGGGGATTGTTTTTACAACCCAGGTAAGTTAGGGGGCCCATCTATCCCGGTTAACCCACCGGCAGATGCTGAAAGAATCCGTCGAGATGCACCCGCCTGCCGCGGTGAAGCGCTCGGAGGTCGCATCGATGTCGGGTCGACATTGCTGCCGGGCCGGCAAGAACTGGGGGGTAACTAAGGCCACCATGAAAATCCCATCAAAGCAACCCAAAAAAGACTGGAAACCCATGGTTTCACGAAAAAAATGCACCTTGTCCGCTGGACAGACAGCCGTAATGCGCGAAAGAGTTCTCATTGTTGATTGGGATCCGCTATGTCCATCTTCTCGTAGTTACCAATTAAAACATAGGCCTCACATTTTGCAGGTAGAAAACGGCAATTCCCAATGTGCATGAATAAGAGACCTGTTTTTCGCAACACATGGTTTTCCCACACACACACATGCGCGAAAAATAAAAGGACCGGATAACCCCGCAAGTCAACTTCTTCCAAGAATGAGCAAGAAATGTTGTAGCGGGGACGGGGACGGAAGGAAAGACAAAGGAGGAGGTGGAGGAAAGATGGTGTGTGACAAAGTTGTGTGTGTGAAAGATGGTGTGGCGAAAGATGGTGTGTGACAAAGATGGTGTGTCAAAGATGGTGTGTGACAAAGTGGTGCGTGAAAGATGGTCTGTGACGGTGTGTGAAAGATGGTGTGTGTGTGTGTCAAAGATGTGGTGTCAAAGATGGTGTGTGAAAGATGGTGTTTGACAAAATGGTGTGTGAAAGATGGTGTGAGAGGCAGCCCAGAGCTCATCCAGGAGGCTCTGCGTACTGCGCCTGCCACACGACAGCCAGCCGCGGCCCAGCGGTGACCACGCGCGCACCAGTAATGCAGGAGGCTCTGTGTACTGCGCCTGCCACACCACAGCCAGCCGCGGCCCAGCGGCGACCACGCGCGCATCAGCTCCGCCAGGAGGCTCTGTGTACTGTTACTGCGCCTGCCAAGCGGCAGCCAGCCGCGGCCCAGCGGCGACCACGCGCGGAGCAGCTCCGCCAGGAGGCTCTGTGTACTGCGCCTGCCACACGGCAGCCAGCCGCGGCACACGTGCGCAGCAGCTCCGCCAGGAGGCTCTGTGTACTGCGCCCAGCCAGCCGCGGCCCCGCGGCGACCACAAGTGGTGTGATGAGTTGTGCTGTGATGAGCGCTGTGTGATGAGGTGGTGTGAGAGCTGTGATGAGTTGGATGATTGGATGTGAGATGTGTGTGATGAGTTCGTGTGAGAGCCATGCGTGGTGAGAGCTAAGTGCTGTGTGATGAGTCGCTGTGAGAGTGAGCGGAGGAGTTGGATGTGAGAGGCTGTGTGATAAGTTGGTGTGATGAGTTGGTGTGATGAGTTGGTGTGATGAGTTGTTCTGTGATGAGTGTTTAGGTGTGCTGTGATGAGGTGGCTCAGGTGGTGTGAGAGCAGGCGGCGCGGCGGGATGCGGAAGCAGCGGCGGGTGCAAAGCGAAAAACAAGAACCCCACACAGTGATGTGGGGAACTAACGGACTTCCAAGCCAACAAATTCCCAATGGTGTTGGATTTCTTCAAGCCCCCAGTTCGTGCCTACATGTAGCAATCGAAACATAGTTGGCTGAAAAACGCAGTCAGTGGGTTTTAACCCTGAACAAAAAAGAGAACATACCTTGGGATAAGTGACGTAAGGATACCATGAGGACCTATCTTCGTGTTTTGTGGGCGATTCCATTAGTGATACAGGTTCGCGTTCCTACACGCCAACAGCTTCCATGGGGTCAACGGGTTACGATATTGATGTTTGTTCCTGAAAACCTGATATCTGTTTAACCCATATCGTTTGCTTTAACAATATAGTTGCTTTAACTGACCATCTTTATCTTGAAAGACCAGCTATTTCATGTTATTTCCACATAGCCCGGGATGACATCGCTACAGGGCGAGAACGCCTTGGAGGATGCCGGTGTGGCCCAGAGGGGTGTGATGCTCTTGGTTTAATCGTTTGGTGGGATATAGGGAGCCTTTAGTTTTATGGGATATTGGGAAATGATTTAATTGAGTTTCTTACTGGGATGCTGGTTTGAACTGGGCTTTGACAGTAAAGAATGGATGTAGCAACACCAAATTGGAATATCATGGGACTAAATGGGTCAGTAAATCTTTGTGGCCGGAAATTACCCCCAAAAAATGCAAAATGACAGTGAAGGACTACTGTAGGTTTTTGGGCGCCCCATTTTCGGACAAACCCCTATGATAGAGGTGCTGCCAGGGAATAATTAATTGGTATATGGGGTTTACTATCAAAAAGACGCTTTAACTCCTGCCAAACGTGGGATAAAACAGGTAAGCACTAAAATGGAGGTTTCACCAATACGAAAACTTGATGATGAGGGGTTAAGAACCAAAAAATGATAAACCGTTTTTATCGGTAAGATGCTGGTTATAGTCGTTGGCCGCAAAGGGCGGAATCTGGGTGATTAGGATTGGCAATGATGATGCGAATAAAATGGAGATGGGAAAGGTCGAGGACTTGCTCTGACACCCACTTGGACTGCTCAGTAAGCGGGTCAGTCATGATAGGCAAAGCCAGTTGAAGATGGGCTGGTTGCCCTGGCTATATATCGGCATTCCGAGAGTTTAACCGTTATTGACGGAGATGCGAGTTCATGTCAAGCCTCCATTTGAAAGAGTTTCATTCGTTTTAGGATGGCTGGGTTCGATATGGTAACTCTCGTGAGCTTGCAATGGCTAAGGAAGCGGGGATGCCATGGTAGACTAGGGAATTGGGGATACAATCATACGAGCAATAAGAACATACTGTGGCTTTGGGATTTGCGGCTGATGGCAACAGAAACTTGTCCCGCATGCAAGTTACAAGTCTTACAAGACTAACAGCACTGTCCAGCCGACTGGACCAACTTTAACATACATCTTCAATCTTGGGCAAACAAATGACCAACATTCCTTGAAGGGCGGTTTCAGTAAACATGTTTTGGTTGGCCCACATCCTATTTTGGATCGTTCAACTCCTGTACGACCAAATACCCCAAGCATACCCCAAGCAAGCAACGCTGTTCCATGGAGCAAATGGCTGTTATCCCCTGGACCTGCTGGTACCCTATTATCCAGGTTATGGCAGACAGCTACTTCGCACGGGAACTGGAGGACAATAGATGGGCATCCCATGCGAACAAGACCAGGTGCATTTTCGCGATGGGAAACATATTTTTATATATACACATATATTGTATCATGTTTGGGAGTAACATCACCATTCAAGAGGTAAACTGTGGATGACTGTAGTTTTCTGACATGTGATGTGTTTGGAGACTAATTGGGATACATCAATCTCCACAAATCTTGATAGCATTGCTCAAAAGCATGAGAACAGCCGTTTGCAAGAGATTGGATTTTTAGCAGCGCAATTCGAGATATAGACAGACAATCCAACAAACGGATGAATGGGAAGATACTGCAGCAAACCTGCTACAAGCAACAAGACCTGGAGCGTCAGCAACAGAATGCTGAAAGTTAGCCAAAACAAATTTGGATCAAAGCCTAAGACCCATGTGCCCTAGAGGTTGGGACATGCTGATGGCCATTAGGTTTCTCTCTTACATGTGTTCATTTTGGAGCTGCGAGAGAATATCATAATCTGATTTAGCCATTACACCCCAAACCGTTGCCCAAAGAATTGCAAACTCCCATCCCACTATTATCTACCGCCACTAATTACAACCTATCCAAGTACCCAAAACCATATGTGTCGTTGCCATAATTGGCTCCTGTTTCTGGTATTTTGCAACCTTTTCTTTTGGGATTAATGAGATAAACACATAGGATAACCAAGATCTCTATAGATGGTGAAATCACTATAGAATAATTTCACAAAGAATGCGTGTGTATTAAAGAATAATATGTTTTGAAGCGTATGTATATATCTGTATGTATATGCATGCAACAAGACCTAGATACATATAGACATATTTTCATATAGATACATGATACGATCAAAAAAATATACATATGTATATACTACATGTGTACATAGCCCTCAGAATACTACTGGGGCTCGCGCTGTTGGAAGCTTCCCAAATATATCAGCTCCAGGAGCTGCGGGAGTTGATGTCCAAGGGCCCTGACGGCGACCGTGCGGTTCTCAAAATGGGTCTACTCAGCGATGGAAGTTTATCATCAGCAACCAATGAGAATAACCAAAAAACAATCAAACAATGAAGGCGATGGTGATCTTAAGATTTTGCCCGGTACAGAGCAGTTGAAAGGTAGATTCACTTGGGAATTTGCTGCCAAGAACGGTATTACCAGCAGTATTTGAAGGATTTAAGTAGCACGCACAGGGAAGCTAAGCCGCAAATGATGGGAATCTGTACCCTTAAGCTATCAAATATTTCGGAATGATGGGCATACCTAGTGAATATGGGAATCTATCCAACAATAAAAGGATTTGTCCTGATGGGGCATGCCCAAATTTATTGCCATGCTTTGATGGAAATGATTTTTTTAACCACGAGAGTTTTGGGGGTCCCTTTTAGACAAACCCATGCTTTCATGTTTTCCATCACATTTCATGCACAAAGCGGCCAAGCCCCATCAATGATTGTTGGAACTTAGGAGGCGGAATCCACAAACAAAGAATGAAATTAGCGCCAAAAGTCGGCGAGCTTGAGACCAGATGCGAAAATCTGAGTCCCAAGCAACTTCCAGGGTCCAGGGGCAAATTTTCTGGCGAGGTAAGCATGCCGCACGGGGGCCAGCAGAAAATATATGCGAGTTGTTGCACAAACAACACAGTTGCATGTTTAAAGGGATGCTAGAAATAAAGATCTTGGATGCAGGGATGTAAGGATCATCAAAGATGGGAATACATTTGTTATGCGCATTTGTAAGTCAGAAACCATCATGTGACCTTGAAAGGACTAGGCTGGCGGATTCCAAAACATTTTATACGGCTCCATCAGAAGAGAGGATACTGCTTTGGAACCGGAGCATACGGGAAATCTAGGCCATTCGTCATCAAGCAGGTGAAACATAGTGAAGACTCACGCGGTTTGCTTTCATGACAACGATGCCCATCCACTACTCCCGAGGGTAGCGGTTCACCCCATCAGAAGATTTGGGATCATGGCCCATCACATGACCAGCAAGAGTCGCAGTATATCCCCATAGTTATAGTTGCTGTTTATCCTTCACCTTGCTGCTTCATATAACCGAAATGGCTGGTTGAAATCCAAGCCGCGTCGTTTCGAGCATTAAGTCTTGCAAGGGAAGCCTTAATTTTCAGCTTAAAATAGCACAGCGCTGTGTAAATCATCCCTAGACAGCCACTTCACCACCATAGCAACTTCACTTTGATAAGCTTACCCCCTTGTCTTGCTTGGAAAAACCCTTGGTTTCTTCATTTTCATCCATTTCCATCCTCGCCATGTCCTACCCCCGGCGCACCTGGACGGGCAGCGGCAGCCGCTCCCCCCGGGAACGGCCCAGCCGCGGGGGCAGCGGCACCCTGAGTACCCTGAGCAGCGGCACGCTGAGCGGCGCCGTGGGCACCGTGGGCGCTGTGCCCGTGACTTTGGGCACAGCGAAGGGGTTGGAGAAAGCCCTGGGTTTATAGTTGACGGGTTGGTTTTTTGGATTTTTTTTATGTTTCTTAATGTTTTTTGAATTCAGATTGATCTCTCTTGCTAATCAAGTCTAAATTTAGATTGGGGCCATACGCTTTGATTTGCTCGTTTTCTTGCCGCTTTTGGTTTATTGTGTGTTGCAATCCTATTTAAAAAAGGAAAGGGATGTACACATCTAAATGTTCCTATTTTTCACTGAAGTTACAGCTGCCATGAATGCTGCTTACCAAGGCTCATTCCCCTTTGCTTGGTAGGCCTGTAAGCCGTTCGCAAAAGAATAATTCATGGCTTCGGGTTTAACGCAAGATTTCATGGTTGTATAGGTCACATCTTGAGTTGGGGAAGGGTTGTTGTTATCACCGTGGGCATCTCTGCCCATAAATGTTGGTCAAGTTTCTCCTGTTGGATCATATTTTCCCACCCTTCATTGGCTATATCCGACAAGAGTGGTTGTTACCCAACGGGCTCCGTTGTTTGAACATGATCCCCTCAAGATGACCCACGTCCAAGAAACGCCCCATCCCAAAAAATGCACAAGCCAAAGCACAATCTTCAAATGTGTGAATGGCAGAGTAGCACCTTCCCCTAGCTTTACTAAATTTCCCAATTTCCTCAACCATCCATCAATCGGGTCTGTACTATACAGAAAATCAACACAGATATGGATTCATGGATACCCCGATATTTAGCACAATAATGACACCCATACTTTCCCATTCAAAGTTTGAATCGTCCAGCCATGTTAACCAAAAACCAGTAGCCATCACCTTATACTGTTGGTTGGGATCCATCTAGTAGCTGGGGCCCACCGTGAGGCTTACATGGCAACCACCAGTTCTTGGTCCCAACGCACCAAGAGCCCGGGCGGCGCGTTGCCGAGCCACGGACACAGCGGCCACAGCAGCCACAGCGTCCACGCGCCGCCTCGGCTGGGCCGCTCGGCATCGCTGCAGAGCCTGCCGGCCTCCTTGGGGTCCAAATCCACGGGGCCCGAGAGGATGGAGCCGCTTGGATCGATCTTGGGATCTTCTGGAGCAGAGATGATGTGGATGGCAGGGGATATCATTCATCTATAAACTATATTTATACTGAGTGAGGTTGAAAACTTGCCTTGATGTTGGGATGTGCAGGGGTTTAACTAACCAACCATATGATGTTGGGATGGCGGGGAACAGATCATCAAACACGTGGGTTCCTCAACTGCTAATCATGCGCCAAATGAGCAGCGTGTTTTCTTGAAGCGAGTTTGATCCGTGCACAACCCCCACAGATGGTTTCCCCCTGTACAAAATTATGATTTGCATATGGAGGACAGGACGAAAGGAATGCCTCAGCAAAAGCAGAGGGGTGCTGGCAATCTAACTGTTGTACTTCCACTGCAGTAGCTAAGCTACGCATCTCACAAGAGATGTTCCGGAGCCTCTAACCAGGTTTCACCTGCCCAAAAGTTGGTGTGTACGATCGAAGGATAATCTAAGGATGACCTCAAGAGCAGCAGGGGTCCAAACACTTGAAAACCCAAAATGTTCTCGCACAGTTGCACATGTACAGCCTCGGAGGTACCTTGTAAATAAGTTGGTTTACACTTGAAGGACCCTCCCTTATTTGGCTCTCGCCCACCATGTTATGGGTGCTTCAACCAAAAGCCGGGCAAAACCAATCAGAACGGAAGTCAGTAGCTGAAAGCTGTGATCAAGAAAACCCTTGGCCCTTCATGGTTGGCTTGTTTCTTATCCCCAGCTACTTCCAGATTCATTCCCTGCTCACAGGAGAGGCCGCAACATCGACCCCTTGAATTTCTCGGACGACAAGAGCGAGGTCATGTCATCGATTCCTGGAACCCTTGGCACCCTTGGAACCTTGGGCCGACCCTCCTGGGACGAGCTGCAACTCGTACAGCAGCGATGCTCAGCCAAAGAACGGGCGGGGCCATGATTTTCTGGGTGTTCTTGGGGTATCATGATTGGCTACAGCTGTAAAATGGGAGATAAACTACATGAGCTTTACCATGAAAGCTATATCAAACCCATGAAATGTGTTCGCAACCCTGATGAAACACTCCCCCCACGCACGTTTTTCCATGTCGAAATTATCTTAAACAATGGCTGCTTGCACTTACTACGTAGGATAGTGATCTCAATACTTCTGAGGCATTGGGTGGTCCAAAATTTTGACCTGGGAACCTGACCATACCGACCACTTGGCTCCAGGCCGTTACAGGTGGTTCTGTCAGTTCTGGTTTGCAGCTTGCAAGCCTTTCCTGGGATATGGAGGGGTCATTGATTCACCAATAGCCGTTGCAGGAAGCAAGTTGCACTCTTTGGTTCCCAGCGATTTGCTCGAGAAATTGTGATGAAAAACATTGCGCAAGACCTGGCACCTCAACTGACGCTTAGTTTTGGGCGCTTAAAACTCCAGCTGTGCAGTTTCAAAATAGAAATCAGTTTTGGTTTTGGATTGTCTTTTGACAATGTAAACGCCCCAATTGCGCGAATCAAACGGTGGATCTAATGGGTTGACGGTCGCGGCGGGGCCCCAGGACTGGCGGAGCGCTTCGTGAAACTCGACGAGGGCCTGCGGAGCAAAGATCTCCAGCTGGAGGATTTCGGGCGATCCGTGGAGCCCAGGGAATCCAACTGGTGATGTAACAAGCAGCTGTTAGACCTAATGGTGTTTAACCTACAAGAATGCTGGTTTAAAAAACACAGTTTTCACCAACAAGACAGGATATATATAGATATATATTTTTTGTTGGAGATTTGAGAAACAGAAATAGGGATTCAATTGGTTATATATGTCCCGGTATCGTGGGAATATCCCAGCTAACACGTGGGCGTCATTTAAAACCCTAACCAAAAGGCCGTAACCCCCATCATTGGCGCTGGTTTTTGATTGTGCTCATTTTTAGACGTTTCAAACGTCGTATAACTTCGTTTCGTGTGGCAGGTGTGGCACTGCGTGACATTCAAACATGTTTCATCAGGTATCAAACGTCATTCTGCGTGACAGGCTGATCTTTTAACCTCGTTTTCAGAAGATGCGTTGCACTTTTCGCGGCAGGCTTTGGAGATTTCCATGTTCATCTTGCAGGGCAGGCGCAGCGCTTAAGACGTGTCTTGTAGCGTGGTTTTTGCGAAACCGTGCCTGTCGGGAAAGCTGCAAAACATTTTTGATGATATCAAAAGAGGTTGCGATGTCGTGGCAGGCGTGGCACCTTGCGCGTCTGAGAAAGTGTCGAAAGTCATTTTGCGTGACAGGTGCACTGTTTTTGCAGGGTTTTCAGTTTTCAGAACATGACTTGCATTTTTGGTGGCAGGTGCAGCACTTTGTAAACGTGAACTCCATCTATGTACGTGTGAGCATTCGGGTTCGTGGGCTGCATCTCGTTTTTTTTTTGTGATTGACTCAAGCTGCAAGCAGATCAAGACTCAAGAGCTAAGGCCAATTAGAAAAGGGTTTGGCTGCGAGTCAGACTCAGACTGAGGACAGTTCAATTCGAACTACTGACACCAATCGACCTAACTTCGGTGATTCTCCGCATATTGGTTCCTTTGCTGCTGCTACTGCCAGACCTCATTGGAATGGAACAATGGCGCGGTGTGAGGGTACCTCTCTGGTGATGCCACGGACCAATGGCGGTCCAACCGCGCATGGAACAATGTGATGAAAGGTAATTGTAATTCCCCCTTATTTTGAACCACCTCCTTTCCTTGCTACATGTGCTTGCTTGATGATGAAGGTAGACTTGCATGTTCTTTCTCATCCATGGAAAAAGTGCCACAGGCAACCATCTAAGATCATCACCTGTGCCAAAGAATTGTGTTGTGAAGGTAATACCCCGGGATGCACATGTCACATGTCATTTCCTTGCTGCGCTTTCGACCTGGACGACACGAATAGGCGTGATTAAAATTGATGAATCTTTGTCGCAGGACCCTGTGCTTAACATGTTCATTTGCATGATGCTGATTCAACTTTTTCCTGCTCTTTACAGCAATTGCCACCATCGCATCCCACGGTCCATTGGTTGCGCAAGGCAATCGTAGATTTTGCAGCAGGAAAAAGAAAAGCTCTCCTGCGGTCTTGCAGGGGAAGGTAGCCATGAATCCTTACAAGGCCATCTTTTTTGCAACTCGGCTTTCTATCTCACAGTTTCGTGTGACAAAATTGTGTGTCTGTGTAAAAGAGCTGTGTATGTGACCAAGTTGTGTGTGTGTGTGACAGAGCTGTGTGTGAAAGAGTTGTGTGTGACAAAGTTGTGTGTGAAAGAGTTGTGTGTGTGTGACAAAGTTGTGTGTGTGTGAAAGAGTTGTGTGTGAAAGAGCTGGGTGTGACAGAGTTGCGTGTGAGACAGTTGTGTGTGACAAAGTTGTGTGTGTGTGACAAAGTTGCGTGTGGAAGAACTGTGGGTGATGCGGAGGAGGCGGCGGACGGATGCAGGCGGGAGCGCTCAGAAGAAAAGCAAGAACCCCACACAATGATGTGGGGGATGCTTTTCCCATTTAGCCTTTCATTTAAAAAGGGAATATCCGCAGCCATGTTTGATTACCACAGGCTAAAGATGTTCGATTCAGTTGCGGGTTTGACATCAGCCCGCTGAAGAAGGGGACGTAGCTCCACCACATGCGGATCCGCAAAGTATCACCTCCTTTTCAACAAGACCACAGCAGGTCACATCGACACCCCCCGGTGGCGCTGATGACGCGATCAGACAAGCATGTTATGCAACAGCAACGCCATGTTATATATTATATGTGTTCTTTGTTACGCCCAGAAATAACACATTGTTTTTTAACAAAAAACAATCTAGCGGGGCGCACTGACGCCATTGGTACACCATCATTCTTTGCCACAATCCCTGCTTTCCCCACCATGTGACCGCTTCAACTCCCAATGCTTGCTGGTCAAACCCAACCAACGCAAATGCTTTAAGAATGCCAGCATAAGTAAGAATAAGTAAAGCGCTCATTACATTCCTACTTGCATCGCCTATTCCACAATTTCTTGAGCTAGCCTCATTACATTCCACTATGTTGCAGGTTTTCCTCAAGTCCCATCATGTTTCATCAGTGTTGTTTAAGACATCTTTTGGTTATGGTATTGATTGCCAACTATACCCGACGGTTTCCCATCATATCCCATTTGTCTCTTGGCTTCTGCTATGATTATGGAATTTTCACGGGAAGTCATTAACTAAAAACTGCCGGTGGTTTCCTCATGGTTTTCTGATGTTATCCTTTGGTTTAAATGTGTGATTACCTGCCTCAACAGCGCCAGGACCTCACAAAGCGCTATGCCGAGCTGGCGGCGAAGAACGCAGACGCCATGCGCCGCGCGGAAGCCGCTGAGGAGGAGGTACCGCGATCAGATTGGCTGATGAAAAATGCTAGGATTTTTGCAACTTATATCCCAACACATGGTTAAGAATGGGATATTTAATGAAATATTTGAAAGGGCAACGGAAAACATGTGATAATAATTATCCATTGATAATGGGGTAATGCTGGGAAATTTTGGGAGATGAATATCCCAGTAAGCCCACCATGTCTCCCAATCTTCGAACAACCAGAACAATATGGTGGTTGTTTTTTTGGATGAGGGACTAGAAAGGTGTGATTTATCGGGATAATGGTCATGTAATTGGGATGCGTTGGGGACATGGTTGGTTTACTGGGAGACTGGCATGTTATTGAGGTCATATGACGATAGCGGGGATCATGTAATAGCATAATGAGCCACAAACCTCACGGAATTGTTGTCCATGGGCCAAGTTTGCTTTCATTCCAGGGAGAATTGGATATTGAAGCACAAATGAATGTTATTGCACATGCCCTACCATTTTCCTGCTATGCAGATACGAATCCAACATGGAGCTCACTTGCCACTCGTGATATGGGGATGAAGGTCGTTTAAAATGGCAACGCATGTCCATATAGAGATGGTTTTCCTGCTATGGAGCACCGGGGATTTAAGGACTGTTTTTGTCAAGCTGTCGTTTGGGGGAATACGAAAATCTCTCGAAATTTGAAGCCATTGAATGCTGGCTTCATGACCGTTCACCCACGCAGTCAGCAGTTCCGACCTAGCTACACGATGCATCCAGCAGTTCGGACTTACCAAGGGTGCACTACCAACAGAAACCAGTTTGTCTGTCGATAGCGCCTTGGAGAAGCAACTCTGCCTCCAAGAAGCCACATTTCCCCATACACCGGATGGAACTGGACATAAACTAAAGATTTGCAAACCCACGCGATCCATTTAGAGATGGCTCGGGGGGGAGAGCCATTGCCAGCTTAGGTTTCCTGAAATATCACTTGCCAGTGCTGCTGCTTAGACCCCACCTATTCTTGGCCAATAATACCCTCACATTTGGTGGCCTAGACCCACAATTATGGATTGATTGCCTTCACATCTTGTTTCACTAAGGTCAGCATTATTGCTGGCAAAACCCTATTTGTTCTTGGTTCAACTATCCGTTGTATTTTTCAGTGAGTGCACACCCTCTTGTTTGTTAGGTAAACACAACCACCATATGATTTCTTAATTGCAAGCCCGATCCATCATTTTGCGAGCTAAAATTGTTTGCGGGGTGGACACACAGGTTTCAAACGGACCCGGTTATCATACCGTTGGAAAGTTGTATCCAACATAGTCACCATATCCCATTACATGCCGGTACAGTCCCATTATTGTTGGTAGCGTCGATCAAAATCCCACTGTATCCCAACTTTACAAACTGTATCCCGTCGATATCAAGAAGCCCTGCCTAACCCCACTTTCCCATCATACACAATACATCCCGTTACATCTCCATATATTGCCATTGTTGATCATTCCTCTCCAGGCTATTGCTGGTTAATCCCTATGTTACTGTCTCAAAACTTTTCATCTTGCACCATTAAACCCAACAACACCCAAGAAATGCCAATATACCCCGATAACACAATTAAACCTCAAGAACTTCCATGTTTTGTGCTCAATCCAGATAACTTCAATGAATTTTGACAGGTGCTGGTGCTTCGCAAGGCATTGGCGCAGTCCACGGAGGAACTGCAGCGGCTGAAGCGACGCGAGAACCGTGGGCTGAGTGACAGCTGATCTCCGCAGAACGCCATGGCAGCAGATGGCATTCATCAACATACTGGGGATGTGTGAGTGGAAAAATCTTGCAACAGTTGGTAAATCGTACATGAAGTTATAGCGAGATGTTTACAATCTACCAACTGGGCCAGGATTTATTCCACCCACAATATTACGGTTATAATGGGGATGTAATGGCAATAAGTTATGAAGACATGAACCAAGAATCATGGGACGTTATGGAAAATAGGCAGGGTGTTTAACCCTTGGGGTTTTAAGACTTTGAAGGTGGCTGAACTGGGGCATAGTGGGGGTTCAACCAAGAATATGGGATCAACATAGGTACAATAGAGATGTATCCAACCAAGCTAGGGATTTTTAACCTCTGGGGTGAGACGGTGATAGGAAACTATTCGAAAAAAGATGGGTTCACATTGAAATCTAAGTTGGAAATTGTTGGATAATCGAAGGAAGTTTAGAAGTCAAACTTCCGACAATATGGACAGATGGCTCCAGAGGGTCGAAAAGTAGGCTCGCTAAAGCGGCAGGTGCAGAGCCATCTGGCGGGATAAGATGAAAAATTGCACGCCGCTGTGGCGCGAAGCACATGTCGAAGCACATTGCACACCATTCTGGAAGTTGAGATATTCAAAAAGTGTGCGGCGTTGCGGCGCGAAGCACCTGTGAAAGTAAAAATGCTTAAAACACCACATCCTCAGACCGTTTTTGGACGTTGAAGCGTCGTTTTGTGTGGTAGGCGCAATGGATTCAGCACCTTGCCAAAAGTGAATCAAACGTGTGTGTGTGTGTTGCAACAGTTACAAAAACGTTGGCAGGCGTGGGACATTTGAGGAAGATCTGCAAAGATGCATTTCGCGTGGCAGGCGCAATGCAAGAGACACATGAGTCAGACATGTTAGGAGGTACGGGCGCTGGTTTCCTGAGAGGGGTTGCATGTTCGAGCATTAGATCTACAGGTTTGCTAAGATGATTTTGCATGACAGGTGCAGTACTTCGTTGACCTGGCCTAACTTTTTCGCGGCAGGGGCAGTACTGTAGACAGATGGAATGGAAAAACCGCAAGACGCATTGGCGCGAGGCCGTCAGCTCCGCACTCAACTTTTCATTTTTTAAGAACGTCTTGCAGAATTGCATCGGTTTTGATGGTGTCAACTTCGAAAATTGAGAACGTCTCGCAGAATTCCTTGGTTTTTGACGTTGTCAAGTTCAAAAATTGAGGACGTCTCGCAGAATAGCTTCGTTTTCAAGCTTGCAGATAGATGGATAGATAGATAGACAGACAGATAGGTAGAGAGATAGAGAGATAAGCAGGTAGACAGACAGACAGATAACTACCACTACCACTAGCACTACAGTTTCAATTGCAACTAGCACTACAACTACAACAACTACAGTGGCAACAGCTACAACCACTACAACTAGAACTACTACTACTTCATCTACACTACAACTACCACTACCGCTACCACTGCCACTACCACTGCCACTACCACTACCGCTACCACCACACCGCCCTACAACCACAACAACTACTACAACCACAACTATCATCAGGGGAGGTGATCTCCTAAATTATGACCATATATTTTGGGACTTTTTTTTGGGCCTGCAGGTTACCATGTGCATAGCGTGGAGACTTCAACGAGGCTGACCATAGATAGACAGGTAGAAAGACATGGAGACAGACAGATAGATAGATAGATGGATGGATGGATGGGTGGATGGATAGATAGATAAATAGATAGATAGACAGACAGATAGATAGATAGATGGGTAGGTGGAGGGACAGATAAATAGATAGATAGGTAGATTGGATAGATAGACAGATATATAGATAGATAGGAAGCCTTTTTTTGCACGAGTTCTGCCTACGAGGCTCTTAACGCCAAGGTCAGAGTCGGTCAGGGATAGATAGATAGATTGATTGATAGATCGGTCGATAGATAGAAAGACAGATAAACAGACAGATAGATAGACAGAACGATAGATAGATCGACAAATCAACTGACAGACAAATGGATAGAAAGATGGATGGAAAGACAGATGGACAGATGGATGGATGGATGGATGGATGGATGGATAGATGGATGGATGGTTGGTGGATGGATGGATAGGGGGATGGATGACTAGAGACATGGATAGATAGGAAGATGGGCACCCCGACAATCCAACCATTTGTCGCTCTGCCATCCATGATTCACGACAACCAAGCTCTCCTATAGGTTTCCTATCTTTGAAACTTCCGCCGTCGCCTTGTGCCGTACTACTGGTATTAGTCGTGGGTTTCCTACATGTCATACATATAAAGATTGTTTTTTATTTATCTATCATCCAACGCTAATCTTATCCCAATATGTATCCCAATTCATTTTGGGATTGATCAACAAATGAGCAGTGGCTGCTAAACTGGTGTTTCAAGTGGGAAATGTTCCAACTGGGCACGGGGATGCAAGAAAACATGAACGGCGAGAAGAGCAACATAGATGTTTGGTGAAAAACTTAAGCGGTAGCTAAAAACTATGTAAAATCAACCATGCATGAGTTGCAGCCTGGTTTATAGTTAACGGGGCGGTTAGAAGCATACAGCTTCTAAATGGTTTCTCATGCTCCACCGCTACTTGACATCAAACTGGCAATTTGCTGCCACCGTTCCTCGCGGGCAGCTGGCGGCTGCTGCCTTCACCCAGAGAGCGACTGCAGAAAGACCGGCACGGGGATTCCGATATTCCAATGATAGGACGGATACTTGGAGAGGCGCATCCCAGGAAATTGCTTCTAATCCAGGATCCATAAAAACCATGTAATTTGGAAGATGTCCGCAATTTAACTGGCCCATACTGTGAAGGGCCCTTGCACACTTAGTATGGGTGATGCACATCCAAGCAGTCCCGGATAGTGGCAACAAGTCATCCCCAGATCCAATGATCAATTCATCAATGACCTGAGGGTGTCCAGGTTGACCATACCCAACTTTCATAGAGCTGCTAACTCCCTGCTCCACTCGTGGCACCCCCCATGGTCGGGGTCATGGGCTGTAGGTGTGACACCAAGTTTTCGAAAAAAACGGCACCTTGTTGACGCGAAAGATTTCCGAGTTCGTTGTTGGATTCCTGCCCCACATCCTTGCTGTTTATTTACATCCCTGCTAGTGTTTTGTGTAGCTACATCCCTGCATGAGCAGCTTCAAAAATCCGGAAGGTCCCAGCTGGTTGCTACCAAAAAAATTGGGGATTGCCATAGTCCATGAAGAAGTTGTCCAATAGGTCTGTGACACTGTTCATTTAGTCATCTCCTGAATGCCAAATATCCTCAGATGATAGTTACATTGACTGATCCCTAATTGTTGATGGTAAACCAGCTTATCCCCAGTGCGAATCCCCATCAGTTTTCGTTGCAACACGCATCGCGAAAAAACACTCAGCGGCCCATCTAAGGCCCTCTCTTTACTTTCAAATCAGGTGCCAGCGGGGCGTTGATCAGAGAAGAATGGGGGTCGAAATAGCAAAAGTACCTCTGATACCAACTACAAGCTCTCCAGGCATTCGCCCATTGCGAAAGCTAGATTTTTGTCAGCCACGGCATACACATTCGGAGGTGATCCTCGAAAGACGTCCTTTGGAGCGGGGGATTCCAAAAGTTTTTGGGCGAATGTGTATTGTCAAAACCATAACTCAACTGAACCAAATCTCACATATGCATGGTCGGGAGGCATGTAGTAGTCACGCCGATTCTGACTGGCAATGTTTGTTGAATCCCGATTTTTTTCGGCTACATCCAAAGGTTTGATGATAAATGGCATCCTTTTTGCAGGCTATTTTACACCCCACTTCTTTTTAGGATTAAATGCTTCATGTTTGTGTTTCCTTAGAAGCTTTTTCTGGCACCAAGACCCGTCAGATGCGGAACCTGAAACGTTCAACTAGTTCACATGTGTGACCGAGTGAAACCTTCAAGTAACACGTATGGGGGAATGTATTGTTACCAAACTTGGTTTATGTGTCGATCTGGGGCGCGATGTCCTATATCTGCGGAATGTATTACCCAAATACATTGTTATCATGACATATATATATATATATTTGTTTATTTATACATTAATTTATTTATTTGATTAGTTGTTTTTTATTTACATATATATATATACAGAGAGAGAGATAGTATGACATAGCCTATAGCCCTATTGCTTTAACATCGGTATCTAGCTTTTGGTTGCAGCTGTTCAATGGTTCCACGGGTGGGTACGTTGGCGGTGCTGCGGCCAACAAGGACAGGGGACGCCCCCGGTTCCCGCGGCCCTGGATTGAAAGGAATTGAATTCGGTCAAGGTTGGCCTGGAAAACTAAAGCTTTGAGGTGGGAAACATTTTTTTGTTATTTGTTTACGGTAAGGACGTCATCCTGTGAACTTTTTGCGGCAGCGATTTTAACAGGAATCAGCCGTGAAAGAAGTGGATTTGGTCCAAATTGATCCGGGAAAGCTGGGAACTCAACAGATGAAAATCACTAATGAAGCTTAAAGAAAAGCATCCGAACTCCTGGTATTTTGCATGCACCCACGACTTAAGAGCGATACGATGAAATTTCAGGCGCCCTGGCCTTGACCATTGAACACAGCTTCCGTTCCACTGTCAGGAGCCATACCAGCCATGCCGATCGGTGTGATGCTGCGGTGGAATGAGGATAAGGCGCAGTTCTGCACCTCCGAACGGGGCACTGGGCAGAAGAACTGATAGCATTGGCATTCTCGGGCCTGTTTTTTTCTCTTGATCATTATGCTCGAACCAAGAGAGCGGCACGTTTGTGCTATGTTGAGCAGCCAACACGCGGACACGACCTACCAAAGTTGCCAAAAAGTATGGGCCGTATTTTATCGCCAGGAAAACACAGATGAGCTTATCGGTCATTGATGGAAAACCCATTCGCCGAAAAGTTTTTGACACGAAAATAGAAACATCTTTCAGAATCGAACATGAAGAATCTCTAGTCAAGCAAGAAGCAACATCATGCAAAATAGGATTATTAGCAGAATATCCCACATAATCCATCAAGTATCAGAATATCCCACAATTATCAGAGTATCACTAGTTACAAGTAGTGCCCGGGCAAGCCGGGGGCGGAAGTTTCAAAATTGAAACGCTTATAGCCCATAGAGCGGAACAAAGACTGTGCCTATAGGTGACAGGCAAGCCTTCTGTGCTTCGCAACAACAAGTTCTTGACTTGTCAATCTGATGCCATGTCTTTTGAGTGCTGGATCTTTTTCTCATTTCATCTGACCTCATCGCATCGCAGCTTCTCTTGCAAATTGCTCATTGCATCCCATTGTCACCGCAGTCTGTGTCATCCCATCTCACGTCTTGTCAGCTTTTTTCACCTGATCTTATGTCTTCTCTCCCTTTCTCGGCTCTTCTCAGCTGATCACTTCTCATGTCGCCTGAGCTTTTCTCATCTCTTCTCATCTCATCTCAGCTTACCTCAGCTTTTCTCAGATTTTCACAGCTCTTCTCAACTCTTCTCAGCTCTCCGCAGCTCATGTCAGCTCATCCTATGTCTACTCATCTCTTCTCTCCTGTTCTCACTTCTTCTAAGCTCTCCCAACATCTCCTCAGCTGATCTTCGCTCCTGTCAGCTTGTCCCACCTCATCTCAGCTCTTCTCAGCGCGCTCTCAAATCATCTCAGCTCTTCTCTAGCCCGAAACCTGCTCCAAAAACTGACCTCGGCGCCAGGGCAAGCGACCCCTACGCTTTCCACAGAAAAGATCTGACACAGAGAAGCGTTTACACACAGCAAGTTTTTGCACCACACAGAAGCTTTTTCACAGAGACAGGGAAGCTTTTCCACAGGGACAGAGAAGCTTTTGCTCGCAGAAAGCTTTTACGCAGAGCAAGCTTTACACAGAGAAGCCCTCACACAGAGAAGCATCTACAGAGAAAAGCTTTTACACACAGAAGCTTTTGCACACAGAAGCCCCTACACGAAGAAGCTTTTACACACAGCAAGCTTTTACACACAACAAGCTTTTACACAGAGAAGCCCTTACACAGCTTTTACGCACAGCAAGCCTCCACACAGAGAAGCCCCTACACGAAAAAGCTTTTCCACAGGGAAGCTTTTACACACAGCAAGCTTTTACACAGACAAGCTTTTACACACAGAAGCTTTGACACACAGCAAGCTTTCACACAGAGCAGCCCGCACACAGAGAAGCATTTTCACACAAGCTTTTGCACACAGAAGCTTTTACACACAGCAAGCTTTGATACAGAGAAGCTTTTACACACAAGCCTTTTCGCACAACGGTGCCAGAAATTTCAGCTCCAATACCGGATCTCGGCGCCAAAGAAGGAAGAAAATGCTTTTGAAGCACTTTCTAAAAGACATTTTCGATGGAAAATCACCAGCGCCAAAATGTAGGAAACCTGCTGACATATCACTATTGCAGCCTTGATGCAGCCACTCCAATACGATTTATGATGTCCAGCTGCAAAAGACAACAGTATTACGCACGCCGCCGCGGCGCCAAGCAACCTTGACGCAGCCATTACAGCGCGATCTGCAGAGACTGAGTAGCAAAACACAATAGGATTACGCGCAAGAACGTCAGCAAAACGATGCGTGAAGCGGCAGTTCCATTGCGGGGCCGATCCGACCATGATCCCGGTACAGCCGGGACCGTTCCGAAACCGTCCGCCGGACAAGCTTCCCCATCCATCTTCCTGGACACGTTTTGTCCTGCAAAACAGAGAATTTCGTGCATCCGCTTTCTCTCAAAAACGCATTTCGCGCGAGACATCCCTCAAAAAGTGAAAGTGGAAGATGGGAAAACGAAGCTTTCGTGCGAGACTCCCCTCAAAATCTGAAAGTGGAAGAAATGAAAAGGAAGCTTTGGTGCGAGCCTTCCCCCAAAAACTGACAGGTGAAGACATGAAAACGAAGATTTTGTGCGAGCCGTCCTTCAAAAACTGAAAGTTGACGATGTGAAAACGAAGAGTTCGTACGAGCCTTCCTTCAAAAACTGGAAGTGGCAGATGTGAAACGAAGATTTCGTGCGAGACCTCCTTCAAAAAGTGAAAACTGAAGATGCGAAAACACAGCTTTTGCGCGAGCTTCCCTTCCAAAACTGAAAGTGGCAGATGTGAGAACGAAGCTTTTGTGCGAGCCTTCCCTCAAAATCTGAAAGGTGAAGGCATGAAAACGAATCTTACGTGCGAGCCTTCCTTCAAAAACTGAAAGTGGCAGAAGTGAAAATGAAGCTTTCGTGCTCTTTGCTGTGCGATCTTTTTCTGTGAGATCTCTTTGCTGTGAGATCTCTTCGCTGTGAGATCCCTTTGCTGTGAGGTCTCTTTGCTGTGAGATCTCTTTGCTGTGAAATATGGTGATTGTGATTGGTGGTTGTGATAGTTGTGATTGTGATAGTAGTGATTCTGATAGTGGTGGCTATGATGGTGGCTGTGATAGCGTTGATTGCGAGAGTAGCGATTGTGATAGTGGTTGTGATAGTCGTTGTGATAGTGATGATTGTGATAGTGGTGGCTGTGATAGCGGTGATTGTGATGGTGGCTGTGATAGCGGTGGTTGTGATAGTGGTGATTGTGATAGTGGTTGTTGACGGTTGTTGTAGTGGATATTGTGATAGCGGTTGTGATGGCGGTGATTGTGATAGTGGTGATTGTGATAGCGGTGATTGTGATAGTGGTGGCTGTGATAGTGGTGGTTGTGATAGTGGTGATTGTGATCGTGGTGATTGTGGTGGTGGTGGTGGTGGTGGTGGTGGTGGTGATTGTGAGTGGTGACTGTGATAGTGGCTGTGATAGTGGTTGTGATAGTGGTGATTGTGAGGGTAGTGGTTGTGATAGTGGTGGTTGTGAGAGTAGTGATTGTGATAGTGGTTGTGTTGGTGGCTGTGATAGTGGTGATTGTGGCTGTGGTTGTGATAGTGGTTATTGTGATAATGGTGATTGTGATAGTGGTGGTTGTGATATTGGTTTTTGTGATAGCAGTGATTGTGATAGTGGTGATTGTGACAGTGGTTGTGTTAGTGGTGGTTGTGATAGTGGTGATTCTGATAGTGGTGGCTATGATGGTGGCTGTGATAGCGTTGATTGCGAGAGTAGCGATTGTGATAGTGGTTGTGATAGTGGTGATTGTGACAGTGGTTGTGTTAGTGGTGGTTGTGATAGTGGTGATTGTGATAGCGGTGATTGTGGTGGTGGCGGGTGCGATGGCGGTGACTGTGATAGTGGCTGTGATAGTGGCTGTGATAGTGGCTGTGAGAGTAGTGATTGTGATAGTGGTTGTGTTGGTGGTTGTGAGAGTAGTGATTGTGATAGTGGCTGTGATAGTGGTGATTGGGATAGCGGTTGTGATAGTCGTGATGGTGAGAGCAGTGATTGTGATAGTGGTTGTGATAGTGGTGGTTGTGAGGGTAGTGATTGTCATAGTTGTGATTGTGATAGTGGTGATTGTCAGAGTAGTGATTGTGGTAGTGGTTGTGTTGGTGTTTGTGAGAGTAGTGATTGTGATAGCGGTTGTGACAGTGGTGATTGTGATCGTGGTTGTGATAGTGGTGATTGCGGTTGTGTTAGTGGTGATTGTGATAGTGGTGGCTGTGATAGCGGTGATTGTGATTGTGGCTGTGATAGCGCTGCCATAGTTTCCTCACAGGCACAAGTTGGGGAAGTGGTGGTTGTGATAGTGGTGATTGTGATAGTGGTTGTTGTAGTGGATATTGTGATAGCGGTTGTGATGGCGGTGATTGTGATAGTGGTGATTGTGATAGTGGTGATTGCGATTGTGGCTGTGATAGCTTTGGTTGTGATAGTGGTGGTTGTGATAGTGGTTGTTGTAGTGGATATCGTGATAGCGGTTGTGATGGCGGTGATTGTGATAGTGGTGATTGTGATAGTGGTGATTGTGATAGTGGTGATTGTGATAGCGGTGATTGTGATAGTGGTGATTGTGGCAGTGGTTGTGATAATGGTTGTGATAGTGGTGATTGTGAGGGTAGTGGTTGTGACAGTGGTGATTGTGAGATTAGTGATTGTGAAAGTGGTTGTGATAGTGGTTGGGGTGGTAGTGATTGCGATAGTGTTGTGATAGTGGTGTGATAGTGGTGATTGTGAGAGTAGTGATTGCGACCGTGGCTGTGATACTGGTGATTGTGAGGGTAGTGATTGTGATAGTGGTTGTGATGGTGGTGATTGTGAGGGTAGTGATTGTGATTGTGGTTTTGATAGCGGTGATTGTGACATTGATAGTGGTTGTGATAGTGGTGATTGTGATTGTGGTTGTGATAGCGGTTGTGATCGAAGGAAGTTTAGAAGTCAGACTTCCGACATATGGACAGATGAAAAAGCAGAGATGGGCAGAGTCAGAGAGAAGAGAAGAGTAGAAGAGAGAAGATCAGAGAAGAGAAAGAGTCAGAAGAAAGAAGATGCAGGCGCGCGAAAAGGTAGGAGATGAGAGATGAAAAATTGCACGCCGTTGTGGCGCGAAGCACATTTGCAAGGGAAAAAGCTAAAAACACACCAGGGTCGGACCACTGTTTCTTGTTGAGATGTCGAAAAAGTGCACGCCGTTGTGGCGCGAAGCACATTTGCAAGTCAAAATGTACAAAACACCTGGGTCTGGAGCACTTTTGGAAGTTGGGATGTCGAAAAAGTGCACGCCGTTGTGGCGCGAAGCACATTTCCAAGTCAAAATGTACAAAACACCCCAGCGTCGGACCACTTTTGGAAGCTGCGATGTCGAAAAAGTGCACGCCGTTGTG
The DNA here is from genome assembly GCA_947184155.2 of Cladocopium goreaui. Lineage (NCBI taxonomy): Eukaryota > Dinophyceae > Suessiales > Symbiodiniaceae > Cladocopium > Cladocopium goreaui. The sequence goes on along the minus strand of CAMXCT020000879.1, from coordinate 711,985 downwards.
GCGCGAGGCACATTTCCAAGTCAAAATGTACAAAACACACCATGTTTGGACCACTTTTGGAAGTTGAGATGTCGAAAAAGTGCATGCCGTTGTGGCGCGAAGCACGTTTCGAAGTCAAAATGTGAAAACACCACATGTTCGCGCCACTTTTGGACGCTGAGATGGCGTTTCGCCTGGCAGGCGCAAGGGATTGTGCACGTTGTCAAAAGTGAGCAAAACGTGAGGGTTTTGTGGCATTTCCAAAAACGTTGGCAGGCGCAATACAAGAGACACATGAGTCAGACATGTTAGGAGGTACGGGCGCTGGTTTCCTGAGAGGGGTTGCATGTTCGAGCGTTAGATCTACAGGTTTGCTAAGATGATGTTGCATGACAGGTGCAGCACTTCGTTGACCTGGTCGAACTTTTTCGCGGCAGGCGCAGTACTGTAGACAGATGGAATGGAAAAACCGCAAGACGCATTGGCGCGAGGCCGTCAGCTCCGCACTCAACTTTTCATTTTTTAAGAACGTCTTGCAGAATTTGCATCGGTTTTCATGGTGTCAACTTCGAAAATTGAGGACGTCTCGCAGACTTGCTTCGTTTTTGACGTTGTCAAGTTCAAACATTGAGGAAGTCTCGTAGAATTGCTTCGTTTTTGATGTTGTCAACGTTGAAAAATGAAGAAGTCTCGTAGAATAGCTTCGTTTTCAAGCTTGCAGATAGATAGATAGATAGATAGACAGATGAGATGAGATTTGATTTGATTTGATTTGATAGACAGACAGATACAGAGAGAGAGAGAGATAGATAGATAGACAGACAGACAGACAGAGAGAGAGAGAGATAGATGGATGCATAGATGGATAGGTGGGTAGATAGGTAGGTAGATAGCCAGAGAAAGAAACAGAAAGAGAGAGAGAGAGAGTCAGATGGATGGATGCATAGATGGATAGGTGGGTAGGTAGGTAGATAGATAGTCAGAGAAAGAAACAGAAAGAGAGAGAGAGAAAGAGAAGAGACCTCAACCACCTTTCGGTGGCTTCGCTCTGCCATCCGGGATTCATAACATCCAACCTCTCCTTTAGGTTTCCTATTTTTGAAACTTCCGCCACCGCCTTGCGCAGTACTACTGGTAGTGGTGATTGTGAGAGTAGTAATTTTGGTAGCGCCTGTGATAGTGGTGATTGTGAGAGTAGTGATTGTGGTTGTGGCTATGAGAGTAGAGATTGTGACAGTGGTTGTGATAGCACTGATTGTGATAGTGGTGATTGTGATAGTGGTGGCTGTGATAGTGGTGATTGTGAGAGTAGTGATTGGGATAGTGGTTGTGATGGTGGTGATTGTGAGGGTAGTGATTGTGATAGTGGTTGTGGTGGTGGTGATTGTGAGGGTAGTGATTGTGATTGTGGTTTTGATAGCGGTGATTGTGACAGTGATAGCGGTTGTGATAGTGGTGATTGTGATAGCGGTTGTGATAGTGGTGATTGTGATAGTGGTGGTTGCGTTTTCAAAAAATCCGTTACACGGATGTATTCACTTCCAAACTTCCGTTGATTAGCCAGAATTCAACCGTCGAAGTATCCCCACATCCCCCAGGGTTTCGGTTTCATCCGACCGCTGGATGGAGATGGCCCTGATGCCGCTGGGACTGCAGGGCTGGTGAAATATCAGGGTGTCATGCACCGAATGGTTTTCAAGTTTGGTTTGTTGAATTTATTCAAGTAATACTTGATGAAGGTATGGTGCATCCAACTTAGTCACATTTTTGGAAACATGAAGTTACTTTAGCTGCAGTTTCCGAAGAGTCTAATGCGTCCAATACGTCCAATACGTTTCAAGTTTGGATTGGAATGCGTGAAATTATTTAGGGGACATTGGTGAAGAGTGTCATCCACCGAGTTTGTTGGGTTTGCGTGTTGTAAAATGCACGCGAGTTGCGTTCTATGACACGCTTGAAGTTTGGGAGTTTCGAAGTTGTTTAAGTTACAATTATGAAGAGTATCACGCGTCTAACTTGTTTCAGGTTTGGGAATTCTGAATTTGCGTAAGTTGCAGTTTATGAACTGCATCATGCATTGAATTGATTCAAATTGTTGCATTTGATTTTTCGCAAGCTGCATTGGCAAACAAGAACATATGTTAATTGTTTAATTAAATTCTGGGATTCATGAATTTGTTTCAGCTGCATTGGTGAGTACTTGCTTCGGGCTAGGGATTCGTGATTTACTTGACTTGCATTTGTGCATAAGATCACGCATTCAACTTTCTAACAGCGGATTTCTTTGAACTTTTACAAATTGCATATATGAATAATTTGATGCATCCAACTTGTGATTTTTTGAGTTGAGTCTAAAAGAAACATCCGGCATTTGGAATTTTCAAGAAGTCTATGATTGCTTAAGTTGTATATATCAATAGCACTGTACATCCAACGTAGTTTAAATAGGCGATTATGGTCTGTAAGCTGCGTTTCTAAGGCGCATTGTTGAGAAGCATCATGCATCCAACTTATTTCAAGTTTGCCTCTTTTGAACTGCCCTCGTTTACACGTTTTACACGTTGCAGATAGGAAGCCTTTGAAACCCACATTGAGATGGTAAAAATGCCGCATTATGGTGGATATTATGCCCTTGGATACGGAGGTATTAATCCACCATAATCCACCACCAATCGACCCGCTGCCCAGTTGTTTTGCCACAAATCGGCACTGCTGGATGGCGACAACAGTGTCCTCGACGGCGATGAGGTGGGCATTTCACTGACACGACTGAGGGGGTTGGATTTTGACATTGCTAAAATAGGGGGTTAGGATTCAGGACTTTGGATGTTCTTTGAAAACAAAACAAGATCCTTTGGGGGTTAAGCTGTTAAGCATCAGGATGCTAGTAAACGGATAAACCGACTTGTGCGGGATATGGGGTTTTGACTAGCAAGAGCGTGGTTTTATTTACCTGTCGTAATGGTAGGTAGTTAGCCTTTTTAATAACGATAACGGAGGATTTCTTGATCTTGGTAGTCGGTTTGGAGAAGATTATTGTGATATAACTGGGGGCCCAACCAACAACATGAGAGGATAGTGGGTAAAGGAGGTAACTGTCCTGAGATGGAAAGCACTGACAAGATAAAGAACCTATAGGTATATTTAGGATGAAATCACCTGCTTTGGGCGGGACATTGGACAAGCTACAGCTCACGAATCACCCACATAGCCCTGGTCAGTTTGGAATTTCAGGCGATCCACTCAAAAGCCCACTCAAAAGCTCTGCGCTAGGATTGCAGATGCTCAATGACCTCATTTTAACTAGCACAACCCCCCATGAGTGATTTGCCAGCGGACCAGGGCTAAGGCTTTTGCTACTTCCGTCAGCCTTGCCAACCAGTGCTAGTTGCTAAGACTTGCTGAGATATAGCTTGTTTCGTTGGTTGGTACGCGTTGGCTTTGGACAACTACCAGGTGGCCGTACGGTTAATATATTGCTGCTGGGCAACTACCCTGAATAATAATGACTTCCATATATATTGACACCGTGCGCAGGTATTTATTGACATATAGATAGATAGATAGATAGATAGATAGATAGATAGATAGATAGATTTAGATAGATTTAGATAGAATTAGATAGTATTAGATAGAATTAGATAGAATTAGATAGAATTAGATTGAATTAGATTGAATTAGATTGAATTAGATTGAATTAGATTGAACTAGATTGAATTAGATTGAATTAGATTGATAGATTGATAGATTGATAGATTGATAGATTGATAGATTGATAGATTGATAGATTGATAGATTGATAGATCGATAGATTGATAGATCGATAGATCGATAGATCGATAGATCGATAGATAGAGTGATAGAGATATAGATAGATAGATAGATAGATAGATAGATAGATAGATAGATAGATAGATAGATAGATAGATAGATAGAGAGATAGAGAGATAGAGAGATAGAGAGATAGGGAGATGGGGAGATAGAGAAAGATAGAGAAAGATAGAGAAAGACAGATTAAGATAGATTAAGATAGATTAAGATAGATTGGGATAGATTGAGATAGATAGATTAAGATAGATAGATTAAGATAGACAGATTAAGATAGATAGATTAAGATAGATAGATCAAGATAGATAGATTAAGATAGATAGATTAAGATAGGCAGATTAAGATAGATAGATTAAGATAGATAGATCAAGTTAGATAGATTTAGATAGATTAAGATAGATAGATTAAGATAGATTAATAAAGATAGATAGATTAAGATAGATAGATTAAGATAGGTAGATTAAGATAGATAGAGTAAGGTAGATAGATTAAGATAGATAGATTAAGATAGATCGATTAAGATAGATAGATTAAGATAGGCAGATTAAGATAGATAGATTAAGATAGATAGTTTAAGATAGATTAAGATAGATTAAGATAGATTAAGATAAATTAAGATAGATTAAGGTAGATTAAGATAGGTAAAGATAGTTTAAGATAGATTAAGATAGATTAAGATAGATTACGATAGATTAAGATAGATTAAGATAGATTAAGATAGATTAAGATAGATTAAGATAGATTAAGATAGATTAAGATAGATTAAGATAGATTAAGCTAAATTAAGATAGATTAAGATAGATTAAGATAGATTAAGACAGATATAGATAGATTAAGATAGATTAAGATAGATAGATAGATAGATAGACAGATAGATAGACAGATAGATAGATAGATTAGATAGATTAGATAGATTAGATAGATTAGATAGATTAGATAGATTAGATAGATTAGATAGATTAGATAGGTTAGATAGATTAGATAGATTAGATAGATCAGATAGATTAGATAGATTGGATAGAATAGAACAGATTTGATTAGATAGATGGATAGATAGACAGATAGATAGATCGAGAGAGAGAGAGAGATAGAGAGAGAGAGAGATAGGTAGGTAGGTAGATAGATAGAGAGAGAGATAGATAGATAGATAGATTAGATAGATAGATAGATAGATATAGATAGATAGAGATAGATAGATAGATAGATATAGATAGATATAGATAGATAGATGCATAGATATGTAGTCTGCCCAGATATGATGATAGACACGGTCATGCATACCCAGGTCAAGTTTGTGATGGAATATGACGACCGGAAGGCGGAGAAGACCGCTGGTTGACCGTGCTGATGGTTTTGCCGGGTCCATTTTCTGACAGACAAACAAGGAGATGGTTTCCAGCTAACGAAAATTCTTTGCTGGGCAAGGTCAGTTAGCTATCACTTGGGTGATCGAGAATGGACCAGCCCAAGTCAGCACCAAAGTGAACTTTCAATACCTATCTCAACTTGGCAGTTCGGCAATACTCAAAAAATCTCCCCAACAAAAGTAAAAGAAAACGGAAGTTTTGGCTGCACTCCCCGTGGAGCATCTCATGTTCCATGTCGCGCCAGGGTAAGGATCGTGCCATTGAGGCCTGCCGATCCTGGGATATTGGGTAGATTCAATAGCGGGTTTCTCCATTGGTCATGAAATTTCCAGAAGTTTTGCCAGTGGGCCAGTAGGTCCTCAACCCCCCACCTCGATCAGCTGCGCATAAAAAAAAAAATGTGTGTGTGTGTGTTTAATGAGGCAGAAATGCGCATGTGTATTTTTTACGTGTATATACTGTATGTATGTATACTGTATGTATGTATACTGTATGTATGTGTATATATTTATATGTATGTATATATTTGTATAGATACATATTATTATATATATATGTGCATGTATAGATATGTACACATTATACATATGTGGTACTCCATGTACTCCCCGTACAACAAAGAACATTTAGCTTGGATTTCTTGTATGTGTGGGCATATATACACATGTTGCACAGGCTACCCCATTTTTTAAAAATATGTGACCTCGCTCTCGCAATTTTGTACCTTCAACCGTCTGAGAGTTAGGCAGGCTGCACCACAATTGTGCAAGCCTGTCTTGTCACCTACCACCATCCTACTGTCCGCAAACATGCAGATCCCGGTTCTGGTTGTCATGACCCATGATCACTGGATTACAATTAGCCCAGCCTTTGGGAAGTTCAATCCCTTTATCCAAGATTTTAAAGGTAGATACTGTATTCCCAATCTTGGTTATGTGTTCGCATTGTCGCCCCAGTATAGATCTCTATTCTTGGTAGTTAAATCCTCAATTATTGCTGCTTTAACCCAGATGTCACTTGTTGATACCCCGTCAATAAACCACTCTTGGTGTTATTCCATAATATATATATATATATTTATTTATATAGAGATACATTTATTGGTTGGTATTGCTCATAGTCCCATCTGTGACGGGTTCAATCCCCACTTTATACCCCATGTTGCTGGCTATAGATCCCCATTAATTGGGCAGAAGCCCCCATATCATTTTCACATGTGTGTGTGCTCCCCTGGTTACTACTTTTACCCCTTATCCAATATCGTCTAGATTTTTGTCAATGTTCATTATATCTTCTGACTTTACCCCCCAAAGAATGCTGGATAATGCTGCTGAAACTGGGACGTCATTAATATTCCTCGTTACTAAATCCCCATTTAGTTGGGGTTATCCCATCTACAAAACCCATAGTAACCCATATTAATTCATCGCAATAAAATATGTTCAGTAACATTGAAAAACCGATGTTCGCCCATGTTTTACATATCTTTACCCATCTAAAAATCCTTGGCCAACACTTGGAGGTGGAGCGCTACATCCGCAGCAGTCACTCACCACCTCCTCAACGGCCTCCGCCACCCAGCGCCCCTCGAAAGCAACGGAAACGGGTGGCTGATACGTGGATGATATGTGAGCCATTATGATATACCATCGGCATTATGAATATACCCATGTAAATCTCATTAAATATCTATCTATATCTATATCTATATATATATATATACGTACATGTATGTTGAAGTATTTTACAAGTAGAGAATTGTTTTTTTGGAGATTTGCTATGATATCGAATAGTTGTCCTCTTGCATATATATATATATGTGTGTGTGTGTCTAGTTTTTTGGAGATATGAGAATGTCTCAAACTAGGGGTGCCCCAAGCTCTTTATTATTCAACTAAAGAAGAAGGGCTTGGGGCACCCATGGGCACCCCAATTTGGAGACATCCCCATGTAAGGTAAGGGAACCATCCTAAATGGCCAATGAAGTGATGGATTTACCATCCAAATTTGGGATTAATGGGCTTAACTATATGATAGCTAAACAATAAATCTGCATGAAATATCACGTTGTGCCGTCACTGGAAGGATGGGACTTGTACTGTAAGTGGGAAATTATCCCAAAATAACATTTTATACCTAGCTGTTTTTGTGAGTTTTTTGTGGACAACGAAGCGGCAAGGCAATTGGATGTTGATTGGCTTTGATTTAATCCGCAAACCCTGGAATGTAACCCTCAAACAAATTGTAGTTTACCGCAAAATGGTGAGCTCCACAAAATAACGAAGGTTTGAACTGGCAATCCCATGTCCAATAGGTGCATCTACCAATCGGGTCCGTTACCTTGCTAGTTTACCAAATGTTTACCAGATGGTATTCTTAAAGACTCTCGGGATGTTTGACTTGTTCTGGGAACGAACTGCAAATAGGAGTGGAACCTCAGCAAGACTGCTGTGAAAAAGTACTTGGTTTCAAGCAACGGTGTAAGCCCGCGAAAACGGTGTTTTGAGCAACAGAACCAGGGGTGTCAAACCCGCAACCCTGGAGGGATCTTGCCACCAGAGAAAGATTGGAGGTTTGCTAGCGAAAGCACAACATATTACGCGTTGAGACACATATATGTCACCGTGTTGGATCGCAAGAACGACGGAGTCCAGCAGGGACGTCAGAAGGGCTCAAGTAGATCACCTGCAACCATTCCGAAAAATCAGTTGGATCAGCCCAGTAACATCGAAGTTGCCCACTGTGACGATTGATGGTTGCTTTATCTTCATACCCTCCGTGGTTTGATATAGAGTAGCCCCCAAGCTGATAGAAAAGTAAAACCCCACAAAGACAACAAATGATACATGGATATGAATGGCTATAAATGGTTGTTTCTATCCTTTTTTGGGGTTGCTATGATTTGATACTAGCATTGCCCAGTCAACTCCAGCTCCAGCCAAGACCCGAAGAGAAGGTGACTGGGACTGTCGCTTGGCGTCCATTGACTGTGCCACAGGGATGCCTCTGGGTTGGTTGAGGAGTCAATGGGAAGAGGCAGAGTATGACCATACTTTTAATGTTTTTTCATGACCATCAAAATTCGGAGTATGAACACAAAATACCAAAAATTAATGGGAAGGTCGTTCACTGCTTGGCGGAAAAGGGGGATTTAACCAACAATGGTGATATTGAATATTGCTATATGAATGGATATCACGACATGCATAAGCAACAATATCTGGCTGGCAATGACGAAGATATTTTACAAGGGGGGAGCGACTCAACCACCAGCCTGTCATATTTGGAAGTAAAGCAGATGATTTCATGTAGATTGCCCCTTAAACCCATCCATCGAATATGTGTCTTTTCTGTGAGTTTTCTTGCGGTCTCACAGGAGCTTAGGGCCCCTTTCCAGGAATTGGCAAGACCCCGACCCCAGATCCAAACCATTTAGCAAGTGAACAGGACATACAGTAAATCTGCGGATGAAGCTTACGCAACTCATAGTACTTTGGAATAAGATCCCAGCTGATTGGTGTCGGCCATCATCAGCCTGATGCTTGATTTTCCACCTGAATTAAAAAGTCATTCTTGTTTTTCAAATGGAACCCCTGGCGACTGCAATTTGGGTACGTATCAAACTAATTGACCCAAGGGTCTAAGAACATATATGGATACTTGGGAAAAATGACATCCGCCTGAGCTCCATTGGTACCCCTCGGTTTGACACATCCCCATTTTCAGAAGCTGCCATTGGTGGCCTCATGATGTTTGCATCGATCGCAGCTGTTCACCACCGCGTTTATCATCCATGGTTTGGATGTGCATTCTACTTACGATTGGTGGGTGATTACCAAATTGGGAACCCCAGCGATATTTGGGACATCCCCTAAATATATATATATTATTTATTTATTTATTATTTTATTTTATTTATTTATTTATTAAAAAATACATATAAATATAATATCTATATATTATATATTTAATATACAAAATATAATATATATAATATATGATGTATTTTTATATTATCTATATAATTTATTTATATATATATCATATGTATTTAATATATACCGTATAATATGTATATATATACACAACTATATATATGTTTGATAATCATTATTTATGATTATATCTAAGTGTACAGGTATACATATATATATATTTATATTTATTTATATGTATATGTATAAATATTTATATATGCGTATAACAATTAAGTTACTTACATGCATGAACCATGCGCGATTTCTAAGCAAAAAAGTACCATCATTCTGCTCATCTCTGATCTTCCAGCAGGCCCAAAGTGTAAATTTATGGTTTTCGCCACGAAATCTGCGCCTCGCCGGGAAGGGAAGCGGTTGAGGGATGTGTTTTTGAGAGCCGTTTGAGGTGCATGTGACCACCAAGATTTTGGAAAATCAGGCGTCCCTTTGCCATTCTTCATTGGGCGGTTCCTTAGAATCAGAGATTCCCAACATTTTGACCTCATAAAATTGGCTAGAATCGGATAGATATTTGACAAACCAGCCTATAAATTATTCTTGGTTGTGCATCGCACTATGTCCCAACACCTTCCCATTCTGGTTGGTTCACCCTGCTGCATCCGAAAACTGTCCAAGGAATGCATGAAGTGTGGCCTCAAAAGGGAAGATGCAGACCAGATTCGTCAAGAAATGGCGGAGGAAGCCAAAAAAACACAGGAGCCCCCGGCAAATCTGGGTTAGCTGGATAGGATTGAGATGGATTGAGGAGATCATCCCAAAATGTTTTGATTTCTGATTATCCCTTGATAGGACTCATGTAGGGTAAGGAAACAGCAGCTGTTTCTCACAATGGTTTGGCAGTTCCTCCAGTTGTTATCGGCTCGTCATTGGAAAGCGGGTCAACATGGGTACTTCAGGTGGTAAACCCGGTGTTTATACCGCCCATTTCTGGTAAAATGGTGCTTTATGGCTTGTGGAAGCAACAACCATGACGCTTGGCCAAGATGCTAATTTTTGTCCGCTGAAATCTGAAAAGAAGCTTTCAACCAACAAGAACGGGTCTTCCACAGATGGAAAGGGAACCTGCAACATGGAACCTCACAACATTCCAGGATGTCACCAGCAGGGGCGGAATCATCTTTAATATTAAAAAAGCAAAGGCGCAACCAGCGGTCAGGTATATAAGGTGTCGATGCATTTTTGGATGACCACTTTGTAGTACACCCAATGTTGGGGAAGATGTATTTCCCTACCATGCGCAATACATACGTCCGTCAGTCCGCTTCTAAGACGTTCATATGCCATTGGAAATGGCCCAAACCTAGATCAGCCTGGGAGGAGTTGATTTCTTATGAAAGGGTTTCCCCTGGTGGTAGTTGATTCTACTTAGGCACGTTTGAGGAGGCCCTTGGGTGCTAGTATTTTTTGATACCCATTGCCCATTGTAGTTCCATCTGGGGGGAAAGCTTTGAAAACAAGATGCGGTGCAGGGAACTATATCACAGGTGAGTAGGATTGATGTGACGCTCTTTACCCGACATGACATGTTAAGAAGTGGTGGTAGCTTGGGTCAATGTGCCACCGCTGGAAATCCAGGACAAGAAGACCAAGGATGGAAAGGACGGAAAGGACGGTAAAGGAGATCGTAAGGAGCCGAAATCAGGGACCGTGGCCTCTTGGTGAAGTTTTGGGCCGTGGGACTGAAGAAAACTCAATCATTGCACTTTTTCCGGGATTGGGGAACATGTCTGCTCTTGAGGCAACAAATTACGACCCTGCCAAACATGACTCTTGCATCTGGTAGCTAAGGTTTTTCATGTTTGGGGTCTTGGGCGAAAGGTGAAAACATTGTGAAATTACGCTCACGGCTTTGCACTGAGCAGCTTGGGGCAGACTCATCAGAAAACATTGGCTCCTTCATGATGCATCACCATGATCATGATCATGGTCACCACCATCATCATTACCATCACCACTATCGCAATGTTCTTCTCTTTCATGTGTTTTCAATGTGTTCTTCTTTGTTTCTCATATTCTCATTTTCACATATTTTCTTCACTATCACACCCTCATTTGTTGATTGTTTCACCTATGTGGAGTGCTCTTTGGTTGCATCCCCACCACAGCTCATCCATCGTCCCATGATCTCCCCACAGCACCGGAGGACGGCAAAGATGACCGTGATCACAGCCGAGGCACGGGGCAGCCATTAAGCAAGGTAAATGTTAGAAACATTAGGGAATATAGATGAATATGGGGATTAGGCCGCAAACCCGCAGAATCGAAGCTTATATTGGGGATTTCGTATATGGTGATGGGGCCCGCAGCTGGGGCAACCGCTTCCCCCCATTGGTATTTGGTACTTGTAGCAGCCATTGTATCAAGTGTGGACCCCCGGGTTCAAAAAGCTTGTCTATGGCTGCAGCAAATTTCCCTTCTTTAAAAGCTATAAATCTTCAAGATCAAAAAAATGGGGGGCTGACCGAGCAACAAGCGAAATGGATAGAAAAAATGCTATCCAATCATTACGCCGTGGGCTTGCCAGCCGTTTGAACCGGGAAAGAACCCTGGGCGTCCCTTGTCAAAATTGAAACGCCTGAACGTCACCAAAAGTACAGCAAGGTATGGGCGCAATAGAACATGTTTCAGCATAGGCACAAAGTGAACATTCCTGCAGTGCCATGCAACAACCTTTGAGCGAACATTTGGGGGGGTCCATGGCTGCTTCAGTCAACTGGAGTATCCCAACGGAGAAATAGCCAACCGAATGGAAGGTCGACCTAATTTTGTTCATGGTTTTTGCTTATATCTTGTTCTCGCATCCAGTTAATATTTTCCCATTGGTAACTCCAATTTTGTTTCTTTGATACCACCCCAATTTCCTTGGTAAAAGTCCAGCCATTCATCCAGTAAAACAGATCCCCCCATGGTTGGATTGGCCCGTCTTCACCGAATCCGAACCCACCGGATTGCCCAGATCGCCGCCGGCGCCGCAGCGGTGGCCGGGACGGCGACAAACACGGCGACAAACACGGCCGCGAGGGCCGCGAGGGCCGCGAGGGCCGCGAGGGCCGCGAGGGCCGCGAGGGCCGCGAGGGCCGTGGCCGGCGCGACAGCAGCCGCAACCGGAACAAGGAGCGAAGCCGGCGACGGAGCCATTCGAGAGGCGCACCCGCTACCACATGTCATCCTTGGGTAAACGCGATGGTTAAGTAATGGGAATCATCCTTTGGAGTTGCTGATGTCAGACTTTGAGTTGGGAAGCATGATTTGTTCAGATATGATCAACCATTGGTGGTTTGAGGTGCTGCTTTGAAGAAACAAGGAACATCAATGGGTGATTTAAGCGACAACAATGGGTAGTTGAGCCGTTTATCCACCAGCAACTTGTTGACTTGACATTTGTCGGAAAGGAGATCTTCCTCTTGACATATTTTGTTTGTGTCGGAAGATGGGGAATAGCCTTACAAATGGCAATATGAACATCGGATTTGATAAATGGATGCGTCTGTATTTTTGGATAAACCTACATATCATCAAGACGCCCGGTTTGAAGCCACCAAAATGAAGGTTTGGGGAACACAACTGGGCAAGTTAAGCAACAAGACGGGGATTTATATAACCAACAACAATGATATTATCGAGTGTGCCTCCAACGGGGCATACCCCCAACTCATGGCCATTCAAAAGGGGATATAAAGAATCAATGGATTGAAAGTCGCATCTCTGGTCCCAATCAGTTGCTGGAACCATTGGTTTCTGAGGCCAACAATTGCCTCCCCGGCAGATGTACCAAGCAACGCTTCATGGTTCCACGTCTCCAACAAAGGGTATGGCCATTTGTGTGCACCAATAAATCCCGCGGCGGTTACCATTGGTTACCACCAACAACCTCTGGAAGCGGATGGCGTTTTGATTTTTCTTCCCATCCTCAACTGGGATGACGATCCTAAATAACAATTTGTGTCAGGGACATTGGAGGTAAATTGCATCAGATGAGCAATAGAATGGAAATTGGAAACTGCTAAAAACTAAATCTTGATAGTTTTGCTGGTTGGGGTGCTCACGGACCAGATGTTATGGGGATACTGTGCATCTTCATGTTGGTGGTGTCTTGAAACACCTGGGTTTTGAGACATTTTGAGAGCATAGCACGTTTGCCCATCACTATTTGCCATATGTCCACACCTGCCTTTGGGCCTTCACGCCTTCACGCGTTACCCTTGGCACACCCGTAGATTTGATACCGGAGATGTAATGTGTGCAAATGCAACTAGTACAGTAACTGCAGTGAGCTACCTAGCTCATAAAACGTGTTCAGAAAATGAGATATCCATTTCACCCAGCTATACTTTACCATGAACAGAACTTAAGCACATGAGCTGCACCCAACTTGGGCTGGGAGGCAAAGACAGAGACCGGCGGCGGCGCGAGCGTAGCCGCAGCTGAGAGTTGTGACAGGACCAATCAAGCGGAGGAAAGGGCAAGTGCGATGGGAAAGGGTTGGTCAGGATCGGGTGGCAGATGCAATGGGGATGGATCAAAACCTTTGACATGCCATACTTGGGTGGAGACCTATAATTTAGATTTGCGGGGATGAACATCCATCAATCTCTGGTGTGAACAGAAGGGCGCCCGGGTCTTGTCTCATACCCTAAAGAGGATACCCAAGCAACAGTAGCTACGCAAGAATATGGAGTCAACCAGTGGAGAAAGCATGAAGCCAAAAAGAATAGGATGTAAACCTTCAGAAGTTAGAAGTCGTGCTTTCCTGAAACGAAGCTTGGGTGACAGAAGATTGGCAAAACATGGGTGTTTTCTCCCTTGTTCAAAGCCGTAGAAAATTATTGCATCCCCTGGCGCGCAGATGGATATGGTGACGTCACAAAACCATAGTTCTGCATGTGCCAGGTGCGACCTACAAGGGACAGTGGAAGGGCAATCAAAGACATGGCTTTGGCAACTGGGCCGCGCTGGTGGCCCACAAGGGCATGGGGCTCTGAGTGCTCAAGGGTCTATGCATGTCTTTAAATCAATAAAGATGAAGCGCTTTAACCTCCAACCAATAGGAAAAGCACCGGTATTATAGTTGTAAGGATATGTAAGGATAGGGAACACTGCATGAAGTAACCATGCTTCTATGTTCTAGGGGCATATATTTACAACTATGGATAAATCAGCGGCCTGACAGCGGATCCAAAAACGGGGGAAGTTTGCTGACGCTATTGGGGACAAACCCGGCAAGAAAATGCCTGCGAAAGCCATGATGCTCAGGGGGGCATTTTGTAGTGTAAAATTATGCTTTTGATGTTGCCTGAAAGAAAATCACTGTCGTGCAGAAACCTGTTTCATTCTTGTCAAAGAACAGCTCGGACAACTTCTACGTGGTGCGCGCGCGGCGTGAGCAGTGCGGCGCAGCACAGGGCGGTCATGCCGTCAGGGCCGGCGCTGAAACAACTTGCTTAATATATACATACCAAGGGCAGCTGAAAGAGTTTGCCTTCAGCTGCCTTCCATGTTTCTGCCACAAGCTGTTGGCAAACATTAACTGTGTGACTAGAAGCAGCTGGAGTCGGTTGCTCAGAAAGCCGCTTGAAAATCAAAGAGGTACAAATATGCTGCTAGACAGGTGCCAGCAGGTGACCAATAGAATCACAACAAATGGGAAAAGCACGCCAACACTCAGCGTGCCCCGTGGCTCAAGCCATACGTGGGGAATTTCAATCGAGCTGTGTCCATGCAAGCGGCTTCAGACAAATCCTGGAACAACTTTGCCTGCACCGAGCATTGAAGGGCAGCAACTGTCCAAATCGCCATCATTCAAGTTGGCTCAGCAACTTTCCAACAACCAAGGGCTGGACAACATGAAACGTGAACAGAGGTACTGCACCAGCGCCGTCAAGGTTGACCAGGTTGTGTGGATGATATCAAGACCTGGGGGAACCAAGATAAAGGGTCCAGCCCACAAGCATCTGAGCCGTATCAAAGCCATTTGCTCCACTTGAGCAGCAAGAATCTTGGCCGATCCTCACGCACTTCCGTTCCAACAACAGCTTTGCCAGGAGCCACAAAACCTCCAGAGACTCGTCTGCAAGATGCCAACACGAAAGGTGTGCTGAAATCAATGTGCTGAATCCGCAAGGTCCTGCTCGATTGCTCAACGGCCTCTGTGTCCGTTGCCAAGAATTGTCACGATGGTGTTCTGCCCAGCGCCATCTCGACTTGAACTCATTTTGACAATCACTATTGAGGACAACGTTGCCCCGCCCGCACAAATCCTTTCCAGCTCACTGGCGACATTGGCAATCATGATGAAGACCCGGCGCAAGGGCCTTCAAAGGTTGAGGAGCGACCAAAAGTGTAGATCGTCAAAGATCATCCATAGCGGTGGAAAACGATCACCCGAAGATCTGCTGACTCGGCCGCACTGCTGGGAAGATTCGGGCCCGCGGCTCTTGTCAAAGAACAAAACTTTTTTTCACACAAGCCCTATATCTTTTCTCTGTGAGTCAAATAAATCGTCCACAGAAATCCTCCCCGGTTGTCGGATCAAAGACCCAACCCCTTTGCCGATCGAACGAGGCCGTCAGGAATGGCCTGACGGCGCCGCCTTCACTGGGGAGTGGCACGAGAATTATGCGGAGGCCACAGGGGCTTTCGCCTATGAAATGTTGGATGGGTATAGGAAAGTGTATGGAGAAATGGGAAACCCCTGTAAATGTTGGTTTATAGATGGGAAAACCGTCGACTAAACTGTGGATTTTCAAACCATGTTTGATTATACCAAATTTTACCCTTGTTGGTTGGTTATCGTGGGCTATATCGCCTGATTTCAGCGGGATTGTCATGACGCGCACTAGGAATACCTAACTAATAAATCAACCATATAACGGAATGGTACGGGAGTGTATTTCATGGCTCAAACATGGGGATCTACATGGCTGTTTCTTGAAATGCTGCTGCCAAAATCAGCCAAATTGGTACCTTTCTAGCGGGAAACCGGAAACCAATGGTTTTGCGGTCCAGGGTTAGAAGCAGATAAAAGGTGTTTTTGTGGCCCGTGTTAAAAGGCTGCAGATACATGATGATGTTTAAGAGTTTGACTGGGCCAAAATGTGATACAAACCCGCTATTGTTTACCTTGGATAGACTGAGAATTGTGCGCGTGAGTTGGGAAATTCTCAAGCAACCATCTGAATTCGGCTCACTGGTTGGTGAAACGGGTTGGTTTGGATTGGTACAATGACAGTTTTTAACCATTAAATATACCATGTATTCAGTCCAATAACCCATGAAATAATCCCAACTCATACCATCAACTACCCACTGGCCATTTAAGCATGTTACGTAAGCATGTTACCGTGTGTTGCTTAGCATCGGTATCCGCATAAGCCATTCATATTGCCATCAGCTTAAACCCCACACGTTGGTGCCTTACATACCCATTTTGGTCGTTTAAAGCTCCTTTTTTGGCTGGTTCAAAGTCTCTGTCGCACCGTATACCTATTGCATATCTTTGGTATGTCATCTAAGGAATATGTATGGTCGAAGGAAGTTTAGAAGCCAAACTTCCGACAATATGGACAGATGAAAAGCAGGGCAGAGGCAGAGAGAAGAGAAAGATCAGAAGAGAGAAGAGTAGAAGAGAAAGAGTCAGAAGAAAGAAGATGCAGATGGGCGAAAAGGTAGGAAAGTCGCGAAACACTGTGTTTTTCCAATGATTTGAGGCTCCGGAGGGTCGAAAAGTAGGCTCGCTAAAGCGGCGGTTGCGGAGCCAGCTGGCCAGATGAGAGATGAAAACTTGCACGCCGTTGTGGCGCGAAGCAGATTTCGAAGTGAAAATGCACAAAACACACCATGGTCGGAGCACTTTTGGAAGTGGAGATGTCGAAAAAGTGCACGCAGTTGTGGCGCGAAGCACATTTTGAAGTCAAAATGTACAAAACACACCACGTTCGGACCACTTTTGGAAGTTGAGATGTCAAAAAAATGCACGCCGTTTGTGGCTCGAAGCACATTTCCAAGTCAAATGTTTTTTTTTTTTTTTTTTTTTTTTTTTTTGGGTTTTTTACAAAACACACCATTCTCGGACCACTTTTGGAAGTTCAGATGTCGAAAAAGTGCACGCCGTTGTGGCGCGAAGCACATTTCCAAGTCAAAATGCACAAAACACTAGGGGTGCGGACCACTTTTGGCAGTTAAGATGTCGAAAAAGTGCACGCCGTTGTGCCGCGAAGCACATGTCGAAGTCAAAATGTACAAAACACGACATGTTCGCGCCACTTTTGCAGGTTCAGATGTCGTTTCGCGTGGCGCAAGGGATTGTGCACCTCTTCAAAAGTGAGCAAAACGTGAGGGTTTTGTCGCATTTCCAAAAACGATGGTAGGCATGGGACATTTGAAGATGATCTGCAAAGATGCATTTTCCGTGGCAGGCGCGGTACAAAAGACATGTTCATGAGAGATGTTAGGAGGTCAGGGCGCTGATTTCCTGAGAGGGGTTGCATTTTGGAGCATCAGATCTGTAGGTTTGCTAAGATGATTTTGCGTGACAGGTGCAGCACTTCGCATGACCTGGCATCAATTTTTCGTGGCAGGCGCAGTACTTTAGATAGGTGGAGTGGAAAAATCGCAAGGCTGTCAGCGCTGCACTTTACTTTCCATTTTTCAAGGAAGTCTCGCAGAAGTGCTTTGTTTTTGATGTTGTCAAGCTCAAAAATTGAAGAAGTCTCGCAGAATTGCTTCGTTTTGGAGGTTGTCAAGTTCAAAAACTGCAGACGTCTCGTAGAATTGTTTCGTTTTTGCTGTTGTCAACGTCGAAAAATGAGGAAGTCTCGCAGAAGTGCTTCGTTTTCAAGCTGGCAGATAGACAGGGGGAATAGATAGACAGACAGACAGACAGACAGAGAGAGAGAGATAGATAGATAGATAGATAGATCGATAGGTAGGTAGACAGGTAGATAGATAGATAGATAGACAGACAGACAGACAGATAGATAGAGAGATAGACAGATAGATAGGCAGACGGATAGATAGATAGATAGATAGATAGATAGATAGATAGCTAGGTAGGTAGGTAGATAGATAGATAGATAGGTAGGATAGATAGACAGGCAGACAGAGATAGACAAATAGATAGAGAGACAGCTAAATAAAATGATAGATAGGTAGATAGATAGATAGATAGGTAGATAGATAGATAGGTAGGTAGATAGATAGATAGATAGGCAGACGGATTGATAGATAGATAGATAGATAGGCAGACGGATTGATTGATTGATAGATAGATAGATAGATAGACAGACAGACAGACAGATAGATAGATAGATCAGTAGGTAGGTAAGATCAGTAGGTAGGTAGGTAGATAATCAGAGAAAGATAGAGAAACAGAGAGAAAGAGAGAGAAAGAGAGAGAGAGAGAGAGAAAGATCAAACACCTTTCAGTCCATCAGTGGCTTCGCTCTGCCATCCCTGATTCACAACAACCAAGCTCTCCTATAGGTTTCCTATTTTTGAAACTTCCGCCACCGCCTTGTGCGGTACTACTGGTATAGATATCGCTTGTAGCAAATTGTCATTTTACAACGTACATGGCACATCCGGGGCCAGGGCCATGGCCAATTCATCCATGCTGATGGAGATGTCTTCATCGGTCAGTGGAGGACAGGGGGCGCCAGCCATGCAAGTCTCCAAGCAGTGCCGTTGAAAATTACCCTTGGTGCTTTGATGACCCAACGGTTTACTAATGGAATAACCATGGAATATTGGAAAATGGGATATCACTGGCAAATCATGTTTGCTCGGATATCAGGAGTTAAACTATCTTATTAGTTGTCATTGTGAACTGACCCCAATGAATGGGAAACCTATCAACGAACTAGTATTTCATGAGATGGGATAGTGGTATTTTTACTTGCTCAGATGGGGATATATATACCTTCAGAATATTGAAAAATGGGATGATATAACAAGTTGCTAGGATGTAACTGGAAAAACCACTGGTGAATTGTCATTTGTTCGCCGCATTTTGGTGGGAATATGTATGGCTAGCCAGGATGGGCGAATCAGAAGTGTTGCTGGGGCTGGTGACAACTACCCTGGTAACTGCCACAGTGAGAGGGATGGTTTCAGGGGGAAAAAAGGGTACCCTCAGGATCAACCATGGCTGACTGAGAACAATATGATAGGCACGTCATACACCAGGTGTTTCCAGTGCCATGTCCGATTTTCAGAAGCTATTTCTCGGTCACAAATCCATCAACTCTTTGGGGAACTCCGTCCACGCCGCCAGGAAGAGCGCGGCCGAAGGCCTAGGCCAGCACGATTTGGGTGCTGCTGGGGAGATGAACCCATGTTGGTGAAAGCTGCGGTTGTTGCCATGGTGCGTTTGCAGCCGTTCACATGGGAGGAATATGTTTAAAAACCCGATCAAAAGCTTAAATGGAAGGTTGGCAAGGAATTTGACGAATTATATGAAAGCGACGTGAAATGAAATGGATGAAGTATACTTTCCATTCGCTTTGGGGATGAAGCAGCCAGGCATCCAAAATGGATGGTTCGTCCGGGTGAGATATGATCGCAGCAAACTGTTCCATGCCCGGAGCCTCCAGGGTTTCTGCAGGTCTTTATGTGCACAAGCATGGCCTCACCACTTACCGGGGCCAATGGGTGCAGGACCATGGGGGACCAGGGGCTTGGAAGCAACAAGTGCGCCGGCGTCAACCCCTGAGATTTACGTTGGGGCCGTTAAATTGGGGGCCTAGTTTTTTCTTGGATGCTGTCATTTTTGAGTTTGCTCACTTATTCTACTTCTGGACAGGGTTGTTATTGTTGATCTCAGTTATTGTTAGTTTTCGGCAGAAGGGATCAATAACCAGCAATGAGTTGATAGTTGGCTTCCCTGGAGATCAAGCAACAACAATGCGGTCAATTGCTGATTTTTTTGGCTTCCCTACTGCATGCTTTACCTCAATTAGAGATAGATTACCCCCACAGGTGTTGGTTGATATCCTCCTGTATCTCTTATTAACCTTATGATCCTGAGGCAGTCTTCATATCGCCCTGTAGATGTTTTGATGATCCACCTGGGCAGCTGTCAGCTGATCCTTCCAACAAAGAAAGAAGCCATCATTCGCAGAACTGGGCGGGTTGTTGCCGTGCTATCCTTAGGGGTCGTCAATCACCAAGAGAAAAGTTGGTTTCCATATGTTTCCATCATCTTCCAACTTCTTCATCATACGGTTTCATCAACCCAGCCCCTTCCAACTCTAACTTCAGCTCCTCATCCTTACACAGGCTCCTTGGCCCCTTGGTTCAAATAAATATGTTGTTGTTTTCCCTCCAACTGGTAGGATGATGACCCTACGTGATTTTGACATGTCTTGCAAGGAGGTCTAAACCACTAACCAGCTTGTCATTAACCCATCAGTTGAGAATGAACATCCATTATCTTATCTTCATTCTAACAACGACAAGTTTCATTTCAAAGGCATGGTCATGCCGCCGGACTACGAGTTGTATACCCGCCATCACCCATCAATGTTTCATGTTTTGCAACCTGCCATCACCTTATCGAGTGGGATTCACCAGCGTTGAAAAAGTAGACATATCAAATGAACGGGGTTTGGCTCTGAAGCCAAAGGCGTTGATATCCCATACGCCGTTCTCCTTGTTCTGGATGAATGCCTCCATCCCCGGGCGCTATGGCTTCCGCCGGAAATCCGAGCAGCGCTCTGCCGCCCTGGCACGCGCTTGGACGGAGGTTGGAATGATGAGATCCAGCTGGGACTGGAGATATCATCTTGACATGGGGATTCATCCTAAATTGAAGGAGGTATGCGTATGAATGTCCGTGTTGATGTTTAGGTGCACATGCGCACGCCCATCAACAAGAGGATGCGGGGTAGCTATGTTGACATCTGTCAATGATGAGGAGTTGGGGATCAGTCAAAACCTATGCCCCCATTGGGCGGGGCAGGAACATCCACCAGGAAGCACTGGTTCTGACCCATAATTACCCATTTCATCAAGAAATTGAACATCTGAGAGATATGATATTATAAACCCACCAGAGATATAGAAAGGACATAATTGAAAAGTAGCCTGGGGCCCTATTGAAACTACATATTTTCTATAGTTCCAACATGCCCAAAAGGAGAAATTGGGCCGATTTTTTGAAGTAGATGGCGGTTGAAACAATATAGGACGGCATGGTTGGGCGAAGTACGCCGAGTAAACTGCAAACAATGCCCAACCCATGGCTTCACCGCTTCGGGGTCCCTAATTTCAGGTAGCCTCTTCCAACGATGGAGTCCCCCATGGATGGTTTCTTCTGCCTTCTATGTCCAAAAATTGTCAATCATCAGCCAACGAAAGTATAGCCACCTAGTTCTAAGGAAACATTGCAGGCTCCTAGCTTAGGCCTCAGAGATGGACCCACAGTCCTGCGGGTTGAAGTGTTCACCCACTAGATGCTCATGCCCCAACATACCCGTATACACTATACCCCATTATAATGTCGCAGGCTGAAGACGCCTCATTGTTTCAGTTATATTCCTTTAAACTTTAGATTATCCCATAATACCCCATTATCTCGCATTGCCCCCCATGTTTGCCCAGTATATCACCCCATTAAGACTCATTAAAACCAGTTTTCGTGCTCACCGTTCCACGTCACAGGTGCATGAGCTGGTGGAGCAGCAGCCCCGCGTTGAAAGTCCTGCGCTGCAGCTGCCCTGGGACGCTTTTCCAGAGGCGCCATGGTGGATGGTGGTGGATGTGCTTTTTGATGGTTCTATAATGGATAGCTAACCTGATGGAACCATTATCATGTTC